>JARFJB010000786.1:787500-942500 GCA_036346205.1 Vesta saturnalis
AGCAAATAATGCAAGTGCCGTTGTTTTGAGTTCTATTGGTTTGCAGAAAAGTAGTTCTACTGCTGACATACCATCACAAAATCGAACATAGGCAATTAAATGAGAATCTTTATTGCTATCCGTGGCCTCATCACGCTGAATTGAAAACAATTTGTCAACTTCCGAAAAGTTGATGTTGTACATCTTCAGCTATATCACCATTTCGACGGTCAACAGTATCATTTGAAAGAGGTATAGACTGCAATTGTTTGGCAAAATTATCTCCAAACATAGTTTCTACAACCTTAATTGCAGCTGGCAGAATAAGTTCTTCACCAATCGTCTGAGGCTATTTACTTCTGACTATTTTATATGAAACTTTGCAAGAGACAAGTAAAGCTTTTTCATTCACAAAGTTTTTTTAAAAAATGATTTTTGCTTTTCATATGATTTCAATTTTAATTCGAAGAATTCTCGGGGTTTGTTAACGTTTCCAAATGTCGTTTAAGTTTATTAGGTTTCATGCTATCTGCTGCTAAAATCTTAAAGCAAATTACACAAAGCGGCCTTTCTTCCTCATTTACTTTGGTGCTGGCAAACCCAAAATTTAAGTATTCTTGAGAATATTTTCTTGATTTTATCTTCGGAACCACGCTCGTCTGTGCTTCACTATCGTCTACAACTCGCTTACGCCCACTTAAAAATTTATCCATGATTCTGTATAAAATCTACTGCTGCTTGAATAACGTGAATTGCAGTTAAAACGCAAATTACAACATACACATTCACGATAGAAGGATCGACTTGACTACCGGACTCGACCGAGACTGGCAGGAATTGAACGAGGTGCAGCATTTATACACACTTGCGTCGCGGTCGCGCAGACGTTCCTTAGTGTTCGAGACAAATCGGAACTTTTTGCGAAGCCGCCAGATAGTCCGATATGGGTCAAAAGTAAATAAACTATACTCGTATGCCTGTGATTATGATTACGATATGTGTTTCACTGAAGCCGCACTAGTTTCAAGTATATCAAATTCAGAATTGTTTCCTAAAAACTGGAATGTGTTTCGTAATGATCGCGATTATAAAATTAGAAATTTAATTTGGGGTGGTGGAACGAACAATGATTGCTATTAAAAGCAATATTCCTTGTTCATCTATCAATTTGTGTAGTATAACTAATGTTATTCATAGTGTAGATATTTCAGCATGTAAATGTCTATTGGATGTTGGAACTTTATTTGTAGTGTAATATACAGGGCGCGGCATTAGTGCGTCGAAGTGCGATATATCCGTTATTAAAGGAGATATCAAAAAAAGTTATTTTCGTATTTACAGGGTGTTACATATTACCAGGGTGAACCAAACACATTTTTTTTTAACGGGACACCCTATATATTATTTAAATTTAGTTAAGTCATCTCCCCATACCAATAGTTTCATTATTAAAGGTATTTCAAAGTTATGGTCAAATGTACGAAAATCATTCTCATTTCAAGTCCTATACCCTGGACAGAACAACCTAACAGTAATCTTTTCCAGGAATAACTTTTGACATTGGTACAGTGTTACGAGAAAGTTGCTCAATTGAATATAGAGCGAGCCAAAACTCGAACACATTATTTCGTCAATTTTTCAAATAAATCACCCTGTAATTTATTTTAAAAGTGAAAATACACGTAATGTTCTTTCATTTTATTAAGCACTTTATATAAATCTATTTTTGAGATATTTTCATGTTAATAACAGAAAGAGATTTTTAAATTTCTATTATAACAAGTTAGCCATGAACAAATAAAAGTGTGACAAATTATAAAAAATTCAAAAACATCGGTTATTAAGACAAAATTATTATAAAATTAATACCGGCTAACTTGTTATAATAGAAATTAAAAAAAAAATCATTCTGTTATTAAAATGAAAATATCTCAGAAATTAACGATTTTAGCTATAAGGAGTGACAAAATCATGTGCTTGAGTTTTGGCTCGCTCTATATTCAATTGGTGCAATAATAAAGAAATAGAACTTTCTCGTAATACAGTACCAATGTCAAAAAGTTATGCCTGGAAAAAATTATTGTTAGGTTGTTCTGTCTAGGGTATACAGGATGTTGAAATGAGAATGATTTTCGTATACAGTTGACCATAACTTTTGAAATACCCTGTATAACGTAATGAAACCCTATATTGGAAGTATTGGGAAGATGAGCTTAATCTAAATTTGAAATAATATAATGGGTGTCCCATTTAAAAAAATTTTGTTTGGTTCACCTTGGTAATATATAACATAAAAATTGAGCAAAAATAGTTTTTAAATAAAGTTATTCTAATATTTGATGCTATAATTATTACCAACGAGTAGCTTTTGAGTACTAAAATTACTTAGAATCATATTTCCCACTAAATACAGATGCAAAATACTTTCAAATTTGGAATAAAATGGGATCGATTGATCGGTCAATGTGATTCATTGTAGAACCCACAAAATACAAGTAATTTTCAATTACTGAGTACTTATGCAAACAATTTAAGGAACACTAAACATATCTTCTTTACCTCATTATTCCAAGTGAATCGCTTAATTTCCAAAAGATAACATGTATATTATGTATTTGAAGTTGCGTAAATTATCAGCTGTTCAAACTGCTTACTGACAGACACGTAAGAAACAAGGCTAGACCTACGTTTTAAAAATCTTAGCGATGAATCATACGACACCTCTCGCAATTACGACTACATAATGTCATTTAAATATTTCTCATGATTTAATGTTTTTTTGGCTGAAAGAAGACATGGAGAATTAAATTTACTATACTACAATGGGAAGTAGAGCAAAAATTAAAGTTGATGTAGTACCGCACAAGTTTAGTTGTCAACCTAACCGTAAACTTTATCATACATGACTAAACAAAAGTAGCTATTATAAATAATTTTTTTTGCGCTAAATTTCGTATATTTAGTCAATTTACATGTAGAAGCCGTTGACACTGTACTATTGAGAATTAATGTAGATTTAACATTATGATGTCACAAACATGGCGACCAATCGTGGCACGTTTGTAGTAACGGGATTCTTTTTAAAATTTTATCAATTTTACATTGTTTATAATAACTCAAAAATAGTATATTATTTTATAAGGAGCTAAAGTGGCACTTTTTGTGGCGAATCTGTTGGTTTGACGGGCGAACGTAGTGAGTCCGGCAAATACAGATGAGCCACAAAGAAGTCACTTTGCTCCGCATAAAATATACTTTTTCTTCAGACGTTTTTACACTTAAATGTGAAATAAAAAAAAATTAGGTTGTGAAAATGAGGAATAGTTAGATTTTTAGCGTGCTCTGCAAGCAGCAGTAGACGTTGCTAGGTTTGGTTGAAAACAATGCATTAAACAAGTTGAAAATTGTGAGATTCTCCGTTTATTGTAAGTATTTTATTAAACTTTTGTTCCTATTTGTGTAAATTAAAATATTACATTGTTAGGAGTATGGGATTTGGAGAACTACACGCCGTCAGAAATTACTGAAGCGGCTAATACAGCAATAAATGATCTATTACCTACAGATCGAGCAAAAACTATGAACGCGATTTTCAACAATTTATAAAATGGTGCGATGAAAAAATATTAAAAGCTACTCTGAAACCGTAATGTTAGCTTATTTTGCCAAATTAGCAACAAATATGAAAATGAAAAGCTCGACAATGTGGTCCCAATATTCGATGATAAAATTATTATTGGGCATTCGACATGGCGTAGATATAAGCAAATACTTGAAACTTCGTGCATATCTAAAGAAGCAGAATGAAGGATACACTCCAAAGCAGGCCAAAGTATTTACAAAAGACCAATTTAACAAATTTTTATCGGAAGCGTCGGACGAAAAATACTTGGCAATGAAGGTAAGATTTAGAAATAGAATGAAAACAAGTCTTTATACATATTTTGTATTTTTTAGATAGTTTTTATTATTGGTATCTCAGGGGCAGTCGTTGCGAGAATTGGTGAAGATGAAGGTAGACGACATTGAGAACCTGAAAACTCTGCTACATATTAAAATTCCAGATAGCAAAACAAAAAAATTAAATCATTTACAGTTGAGATATGTGTTTCACTGAAGCGCCCAAGTTTCAAGTATATCAAATTCAGAATTGTTTCCTAAAACTGGAACGTGTTTCGTAATGATCGCGATTATAAAATTAGAAATTTAATTTGGGGTGGTGGAACAAACAATGATTGCTATTAAAAACAATATTCCTTGTTCATCTATCAATTTGTGTAATATAACTAATGTTATTCATAGTGTAGATATTTCAGCATGTCTATTGGATGTTGGAACTTTATTTGTAGTGTAATATACAGGGTGCGGTATTAGTGCGTCGAAGTACGATATATCCGTTATTAAAGAAGATATCACAAAAAGTTATTTTCGTATTTACAGGGTGTTACATATTACCAGGGTGAACCAAACAATTTTTTTTTAAACGGGACATCCTATATATTATTTTTGAAAATAGGGTACTGGGGGTTTTTAAGATTGCTAAGAATAAATCATTTGGCAAAAGGAAAAATTCAAAATGGCGGATTAGAAATGGGGAATTATCGTGTTTAAAAACCGATATGACTCAAATTCAGTTATTGTGGGCTTTGAAGTTATTTAATTACTGTCTCATGACAGCATTGTGGCAGATAGTTTGGCAGCGGTTTTTTATAATATATTTACTAAATTTCAACGTGCTTTATGCTTCAAACTGGAAAACTCTCTACTTAAAAGATAGCTTTGTTTGTTTACTTTCAAATCCATTTGATTTGAAGCATTAAAATAATATTTATGTACATCAATGAATTTAAATGTAATGCCAAAATATCATATCCAAAGTAGCATTTGCAAACAAATAGCAAAGCCGCATCTCTCAATAATTAAACATGATAAAGCACGTATGTTACTACTATTAACACAGAAAGAAACAAGGTATGTAGGAAATCACTAAAACAAATTTTCAATATAACCACCTTCTACTTCAAAACAGTTATCCAATCCCCGCCTCACTGATGAAGCCTTACGAAACATTTCTCTAGATATTTCATCACAGCACACACATTTCTGATTTTTTTCCAAGTTAACAGACGTGTTCTATAAACTACAATTTTCAAAGTTCCCCACAAGAAGAAGTCTAGTGGGGTCATATCTGGTAATCTAGGCGCCCACTATCTCGGTCCATTTATTTCGTATGTAAAACACGGGCCGGAAAACTACATTTTTTATGATAATTTAACTTTTAATTTACAAAGTTAAGTGTCTACAAAATTTATATTTTCTGAGTTTTATTATATGTCTACAGAGAAGATCTCTGCCAAGTTTCACATCAATAAAAAAAGTTACAAGCTTTCAAACTGACCTATCTTGCTTTATGAAACCGATAGTAGGCGGTAATAATTGTGCTTCGTCGATTATTCTTTGTTGTAGTGCTTCTAGATTATCGGGTCTGTTTCTGTACACCTTAGATTTTACATGACCCCATAAGAAAAAATCGCAAGCTGTAAGATCCGGAGATCTTGGGGGCCATTCTACAGTTCCTCGTCTAAATATCTCCGCACATTTAGAGAGTAGTGGGACGGCGCCCCATCTTGTTGAAACCACAGATCAACATTTGGAAATTGTTCTTGACAAGCTGGATGTTACCTACTTGATTTGAGTTGTTTTTTTATGTGTTTTTGTTGGTAATAAAATTTATGTTTTTCAACTTCCAATAACTTTTTTCTCAAAAATGTTCTTATGCAAGATATAAAATTTTTTATACTGTTATTTTAACAATTAAAAGAGGAATAAAAGCGTGAAACAACATTATGGGGTTATGATTTAAAAAAACTGTCGATGGCGTCATATCTCAAGATTGACAACCAAAATATTTTCTCTAACATATGCACAATGTGCGCATTATTTTGTCAAACAACGTTTGCCTTGAAAGTTTTGTGATAAAATTTAAGGTTAAGGCTGCAGAACCATTATTCCATACATTTTGGGCACTCAGTATATCTTTGTATCTGAGAAAGCTATTTAATGTCTTCCAGTCAACAATAATGCAAACATAATATGGTTAACATGGCACTTAAGTAATACGTATCAAGGTGTTAATTATGTTTGTATACGTAACTGGTGGTTACCATAAGTACTTCAAGATAATCAAGTTATCCATCGATAATTTGTTGCATAATTACCAAGAGTGTCAGTTTGAGATGTATAACTACTATTATTTTAAGATACGAATTGCATTTATTGCGCTACGAGTAAATTTGACCAAATGGAGACAATTTAATAGTTTAAGTACAAATTAGTACAATTATAAACTATAGTATGGTTTGTATGAACCAAATTAAAGTGGTTGCTATGGAAATGTGAATAATGTAAAATTTTCTATTGGTATAATTACTCTAGGTGTAATCATGTATTATCGAAACTTTAATGTTTAATTATTGACAAATGCGACTTTGCTATTGTTTCCAAAGGCTACTTGAGAATAGGAATTTTTGATAATACTTTTTTTTACAAATTTGCTTATAATTTTTCGATTGAAAAAGATTGCAAATTTTTTTTACAAAATTTGTTCAGAAGCATTAGCTTATTTTAAATATACGAAAATATAGGTGTTTCTCAGAAAAAAATCGATGACGTAATTACTTCAGTTACCAAATATGAAAAAATATGCCAATTCGGCTTGAAATAAGACTACTAAATTCCATTTAAGAACCTCAAATCAGATTTTTTGTATCATTTTTCCTTTTCTTACCCTTACATTGAAATACCATAGACCTTAACCCTCTATCTAGTAAGGCTGCCCTGAGGCAACTATCATTCTAAGTCACATACAGTTGTAAAATTTATTTCGCTTAAAACGCTTTGTCTGCCTTGAGGAAGGTATAGAACCATAAAATCTGACGGTTAAAATGCTCTGGGAACATTTAGATCAACGGGTACCTTCAGTAGTATGTAAACAAGCACCGTGTCCAGTCGCATAAATTATTACGCAGTATTGAAAATTTTTTAAATTTCAAAAACGTTATTTCGGATTGTTCAACTTTGATGACAATTTTCAGGTAAGTGGAAGCATACATATTTTTTTTTGTTCTAGGATGGAGGGTGAAGGTTATTGCACACGAAAAAAGTTAAATGAATGGTATGAACATGAGAGAAGGAGAAAGTTCAACTTAGCGGATTTGTCTACTGAAGAAGTGGAAGACTACTTGCATCTGTGGAATCAGATAATAGTGATTGTGATTTCGACGTTGACGATGATCGTGACTACGCACCAGTTGAAATTACTCCAGCAGATGAAAATCTTGCTAATGAATTTTTGGAAGAAATGATTGTTTGAAAAGCTGGAATAGTTAGATTAGTTCAGCGTGCTCTGCAAGCAGCAGTAGACGTTGCTAGGTTTGGTTGAAAACAATGCATTAAACAAGTTGAAAATTCTGAGATTCTCCGTTTATTGTAAGTATTTTATTAAACTTTTGTTCCTATTTGTGTAAATTAAAATATTACATTGTTAGGAGTATTAAGGATTTGGAGAACTACACGCCGTCAGAAATTACTGAAGCGGCTAATACAGCACTAAATGATCTATTACCTACTAGATCGAGCAAAGCTATGAACGCGATTTTCAACAATTTATAAAATGGTGCGATGAAAAAATATTAAAAGCTACTCTGAAACCGTAATGTTAGCTTATTTTGCCAAATTAGCAACAAATATGAAAATGAAAAGCTCGACAATGTGGTCCCAATATTCGATGATAAAATCATTATTGAGCATTCGATATGGCGTAGATATAAGCAAATACTTGGAACTTCGTGCATATCTAAAGAAGCAGAATGAAGGGTACACTCCAAAGCAGGCCAAAGTATTTACAAAAGACCAATTTAACAAATTTTTATCGGAAGCGTCGGACGAAAAATACTTGGCAATGAAGGTACGTTTTAGAAATATAATGAAAACAAGTCTTTATATTTTGTATTTTTTTAGATAGTTTTTATTATTGGTATCTCAGGGGCACGTCGTTGCGAAGAATTTGTGAAGATGAAGGTAGACGACATTGAGAACCTGAAAACTCTGCTACATATTAAAATTCCAGATAGCAAAACAAAAAAACTTAAATCATTTACAGTTGCAGGGGAATTTTTCCTAAATTTATATAACAAATATGTTGCTTTGCGCCCACGAGATATGAATGATCGACGATTTTTTTTGAAATGTGGAAATGGAAAATGCTCAAGAGCGGTGATGGGAATCCATAAAATAATTAGTGTTCCTAGGGAGGTAGCTTTTTCTTAAAATTAGCATACATGGTATTCTCCAAAATAAACAGTAGCGAAATATGAAACGCCATGGAATTACTTGGGCGATGTCTGTTTGTTATGTTTGACTTGTTTGTCATTAACTGTCATAATATTACGCTCGTGTTAAAATCGTTCTGAAAATGGTTCTGACAACTGAAGGTATTTATAGTAGAACATTATTTTCATTCATACGGAAGTGGACGGGGCAATGGCCCAAGTTTGAAACAAGTTTTTGAAAAATATCGGGACCAATTTAATAAAAACTGCACCCAGTAAAAGCGTAATGTTAACAATTGTTGAGAAATTTCGTCGCACTGGTAGTGTGTTGGGTTGGGTCGTCGAAGAACAGTTTGTACCAACGATAATGAAGAACGGGTTCTTGACCAGGTTTTGCAGTCTCCACAAAGAATTAAATTAAAAATTAAACATCCGTTAAACATCCACACGTAGAATGTTCAAAGGCATTGGTGGTTATCCATATCGTATTCAAACTGGACAACGACTAAACGCTGAGGGTAACCGTTCAAGAAAAGTTAATTGTGGACGCGTCTTGTGCGTAGTATACGAAGATACTGATTTCTTGAAAAATGTATGGTTTTCAGACGTAAGTCATGTTCACCCTAATGGCTATATCAATAGACAAACAGCTCGATTTCTGGGATTTGAACGCCCCGACTTCATTGCAGAACAAACACTTCACAGTGCTCGAGTTACGATTTGGTGTACTGTATCGGGGCACGGTATAATAGGTCCAAATTTTGTTGAGGACGGGAATCAACACAGAGTTACTGTTAATCAAGAGGGTTGCAGGAAGAACGAAATTGACAGTTGAAAAAACACTCATTAGAACTTCTCCGCGAGCATTTTGGAAACAGAATAATTTCTCGTGGAACGGACTTCGATTACCCTTCACATTCACCTCACCTTACGCCACCTGATGCATACATTTGGGGTATGATGAGAGTTAGTATTCCACTCTGATAATGCACCAATGCATATTGCAGCACTATGGCAAACAATAATAATATGAATATGTTCAATGATCTGCAAAATCGCTATGAAGCTTGTTTACGCCGTAATCGTGCTCATTTTGAACATGTAAGTTACAAAAATTAAGAAAACTAAAGTTGTTTGGTTGGTTTCAGGATTGAAACCTTTCGAGGGTATTTTAAGGTTATTTTACTAGTTTGTTGTACTTTGACGTTTGTTTGCAACTTGTGAGTTGTTCTGGAGCATTTTTTTGAAATTTTTGAATATAAACTGTGAACATATAAGTGACTGTGACTATTTATTGTTTTCTCATATGAAATGTAGCCTGTATACATTAAACATTTTTTTTACATTTCTCGACGTTTCGTGGCCTAAATAATACGAAAAACACATTTTTAGAAAATAGAATCTCGTGCCTGATTGTGTGTGTGAGAGTGCGCGATATCTGTTGAAACATTAAAGCTATCGATAAAAAAGTTTAAAAAAAAAATTCGGTCTGTCTGTGCATGTGGCTTTATAAAGGGGTTATAAAAGTATAGATATGAAATTAGGTCAAGTTCGTTAATGAGTAAAATCCAACCAGTGGCGGGGTATTTTTAGAAGACTAGAACATTACATAATTAAAAAACCAACTAATACTTTTTTATAATTTCAAAATAAAAAAAATATAATAACCACTATTTATCAGCGGATTTTTTTGAAAGTCGGGTATTGGGGTTTTTTAACATCGCTAAATATGTCATTTGTCAAAATTAAATATTCAAAATGGCGGATTCAAAATGGGGGATTATCGTGTTTAAAATCCGATGTGACTAAAATTCAGGTATTGTGGGCTAATGATCACTTTTGCAACTTTGTAAAACATTATCTACATAAAGAAATTTTAAGAACTGCCAGTGGCGCACCGTTTTTAGGGTGCAAATTTTTTTTTGAAAATAGGGTACTAGGGTTTTTTAAGATTGCTAAGAATAAATCATTTATCAAAATTAAAAAATTCAAAATGGCGGATTAAAAATGGGGAATGGGGAATCGTGTTTTAAAACCGATATGACTCAAATTCAGTTATTGTGGGCTTTGAAGTTATTTATTTACAGAGATGAGACAGCACTGTGAAAGAAAGTTTAGCAGCGGTTTTTTATAATATATTTACTAAATTTCAACGTGCTTTATACTTCAAACTGGAAAACTTTCTACTTAAAAGGTAGGTTTCCGTTGGTAAGTTTAGCTTTGTTTGTTTACCTTCAAATCCATTTGATTTGAAGCATTAAAATAATATTTATGTACATCAATGAATTTAAATGTAATGCCAAAATATCATATCCAAAGTAGCATTTGCAAAAAAATAGCAAAGCCGCATCTCTCAATAATTAAACATTATTTATTAATTTAACATTATGAAGCACGTATGTTACTACTATTACCACAGAAAGAAACAAGGTATGTAGGAAATCACTAAAACAAATTTTCAATATAACCACCTTCTACTTCTAAACACTTTTCAAAGTTCCCCACAAGAAGAAGTCTAGTGGGGTCATATCCGGTAATCCAGGCTCCCACTGTATCGGTCCATTTATTTCGTATGTAAAACACGGGCCGCAAAACTACATTTTTTATGATAATTTAACTTTTAATTTACAAACTTAAGCGTCTAAAAAATTTATATTTTCTGAGTGTTATTATATGTCTACAGAGAAGATCTCTGCCAAGTTTCACATCAATTGGGCTTACAATAAAAAAAGTTTTAAGCTTTCAAACTGACCTATCTTGCTTTTTGAAACCGATAGCAGGCGGTAATAAATGTGAAGAGAAATTTGTCATGGGACGATAATGCTTCCCACTGTATCGCTGTTTTGTAATAAAGAATGGAATGTTTGAAGATAAGATGAGTAATCTTGGAGAAAATGTGAAGAATAAGTGTAAATGTTTTAGAAAATATGTAGAGAAAGATTGGGTATGTTTGTATTAATTTCGAAGTTTTGTAATGTTGTGCAATTGTTTTAAGAATACGTTATGTATATGGAATTTGAGACCTTAGACGGTCTTATTTTTGCAAATGTTGCGGAAGCAGATCGAGCGCAGGTTGGAGATAACTGTTAAAAGTTGGTAATGGTCCAGAGTGGCTACTGAATGAATGTGGTGACGAAAATGATTTCTTCATGAAGTAATTGAAAATTTGTAAAAAACAAATATGGCGATGTATTGTAATTACACGCGTGCTTTATAGAGGGAAGCAGCTATTGAACTAAATTTTGAATGAATATTATTGGAGAATATAACGCGGAAGGAAGACATGTTTAAAGATGGATACTGAAGTTATAAATAGGAAAGTCAGAGATTGACGGGAAAGTTAGTTTTTTGTTGCTTTTGGCTTGTGTGAGAGCTGAGACGGCACGGAGGTAGTGGGATAGAATGGGATGATGTTGGAGTATAGTGAATTTTAATGAGGGTAATTGTTTAAACAACTGCGTAACCCGAACCGGGGATGAATCGTAAAAGACATTCATAAATAAAACGATAATAAAATTGAAGTTGAAGATAAAATTAGTTTGTTTATTTTCAAGAAAATAATAAGTGCGTAAGCAGATTTATAAAAGATAACAGTTGTTATGTTAAAGTGTTAAGTCAGCGCGTGTTCTTGTAACGAGATTCAGCTAAAAGTATTTATGAGACCACCTGTTAAGTGAACGAAGTGTTCGTTGTATATTAAGCCAATGTTTAAGTAACGTTATATGACATTGAAAGTTTATTTTATAAGGGACTAAATTGGTGTAAAGGTTGCTAGAAATTTTAAGAGGCAACCAAACGTATACAGTTTATTACGTGTTATTGAATTATTCGAGTGCACAGAGGAATAAGTTTTGTTGAGCATTTGTAATGTGCTTCATGCAATTTAAGGATTACCAATGGACTACAATAATTGATTTACAGGAAGAAAGAAAATCCAAGGATTTAATGGACAATTTTAAGTAAGAAATTAGATTTAAGGAATTTTAAGAACTCATTTAAGCCGATTATCTTTTTGTTAGTTTATTTGCGTATGTTGTTTAAATTATTAAATAATTTTGAAAGGAAGAGATAATCGTTCTTGAGTCTTATTATATGGTTTGTTTTAGTAGTAAGATTGCAAAGTGGTAGTTGGTGGTTTAACTTCAACCACGCTGTTGTAATTTATGTAAATATTTGTGTTTTTGTTTTATTTTGTACAGGACAATATATATTTATCGTTGATTTATTCTGTTGTTTATTTAACCAGGTATGAAACACAGTTGTAACATTTACTTAATTGGTGATCTTGTTTTGACAATTTTAAAAGTAAGCTTTGCATATTTTAATTTTTCAGATTTAAGGAACAACCTGAAAGTTTATATTTGCCAGGTTGAGTGCAAAATTTTTATGTCAGTTTCATTAGAGCAATGCACAATTAACGGATCAGCTGTTAGTTCAAATTTCATTAAGTATAATAAAAGTTGGAGTTTTGAAACCTTAAATGTTTACGAATGTCAAATACGATTCAGAAGTAAAGTAAATTTAAAAGATATCGTTCATGTTAAGAATTTTAAAAATTAATTACCGTTCATTGAATGAATTTGAGTGATAAATTTTATTTTGGAAGTTTTGGTATACGAGGTGTATTCAAGAAGTTTTTAATAACCTGGGTAGTACTAAATATTTGAGTTTGAGTTGAATTGTTTTGGACGAGTGTTTGTTTTAGAACCTTCGTATATGAGTTTACCGAGTAAGCACAATCCTACTTTCCACAATCAAGTGGGGTTAATTAACATCCAGCTTAAGACAATTATTTTAGCGAAGTTTCGATTGTGGTGGCGCCTAGAGACATATTTTCCCGAATT
Organism: Vesta saturnalis; assembly: GCA_036346205.1. Taxonomy (NCBI): domain Eukaryota; kingdom Metazoa; phylum Arthropoda; class Insecta; order Coleoptera; family Lampyridae; genus Vesta; species Vesta saturnalis. Next base: position 800,654 of record JARFJB010000786.1, read on the forward strand.
GAGCTATTTGAGTATAAGTGTAAGGTGTTTGAGCATATTAATCATTCATTTTACTTATTATTTCGACCACGCCCATCTCCCTGTTAGCTGGCTTGGCAACCCGCTTACATTAGTAAGCCTGCACGACGCCTAGTGCGGTTTGGACGTGTAACAAAGGGCAGTCAGGATACATGCCCTATTTCGAAAAAGAACACTGGCTGATAAGGCTTTGTGTCGATGAACAGATGTATAGCATTAAGATATCTCATCATTTACGCCAATACACGAAAAACAAACAACATAAGTGGGGAATAAAATTATTTGTGTTATGTGATTCCCATGGATTTTCGTATCGTTTTGAAATTTATAACGGTGCTGGAGATAATGTTGTTCTAACGGGTACTCCTGATCCTAGTGCATCTAGCAATGTCATTCACTTGTTGCAGACTATACCTAATTTTGTTCATCGTATATTGTATTTCGATAACTTTTATACCCCATTACCTTTATTTGTGCATCTTCGTGCTGGTACCTATTCTTTAAGAACACTAAACATAAAAAGAGTACCACACTGTAAACTGCCTTCTGATAAAGCTGTGGCCAAGGAAAAGGTAAGATATTTCAGCAGTGTTGTGAAAAGATACAAAAAATGTTAGGCTTGTATCAACGTATGTAAGAATTGCACCATTTGTTAAATCAAATCCATCAAATCAGCTAGCCAAAGTACCTAGATACGATAAAAATGAAAAGAAGTGGATTGAAGTTGACTTTCCGCAAATCATTCGCGAATATAATAGTCACATGGATGGTGTAGATCTTTTAGACGGACTAATTGGTCGTTACCACATTCGTCTGAATTTTTTATCATTTGATAGATATGGCTGTTACAAATGCGTTTATTTGGGCCGTCGAGCAAAAGCAGAGAAAAAGACTGACAATGAGGAAACAAAACCGTAAGCCGTTGTAATTAGATGCATTTCGAGAGGAAATTGCTGCTGGTCTTTGTAGTTTCAAAGAAAAACGTCCCGTTGGCCGCCCTTCACAAACATCCGAACCTAGTAATCGCTGTGGTATTGACACGAAAGCCAAACATCCAGTGGCAGATATTCGATGCAACGTGTATGACCATTTTCCCGTTTGGTTGGATAAACAAGGCGGTAAACAGAAATGCAAAACATCACAAACACAGTGCTTATTTTTTTTTTATTTATAGTATTCCCGAACAAGCTAAGATTTGCCTAACGGGCTAAAGCACTCAAGAACACTGGGAGGGTTTAGGGATATTGTTAGGGTGCCGAAACATGTTTATGAATGGCTACCTTAAATTGAATTAGGTCAAGGTTTGGAGGAAAAAAGGAACTAGGTAGTACACATTCCACAATTTGGTCGCCGCGCCGTGTGGAAAAATGTAGATTGCGCCCGTTTAGTGTGATGGAATTTTAAGTGCGTAATTATGGTGTGAATGGGCAAACCGAGTGTTCCTAGCGAAGATCGCCTGCGAAGGTATTAAGGAGTATATTTCGGAGGCACAATTGCCATGGCAGAACAAGGAAAGAACCGAAACTATTCTTCTGTGCTTAAAAGACAGTAGGTCAGAAGTCAGAGACGGGTCATTTATAAGCCTTATATTTCTTTTTTGGATGCGGTTTACCATATCAAGGGCGCATTGGAGAGCACTGACCCAGAGGTGGGAATTGTATTCCAGATGCGGTCGAATTTGAGCCTTATACAGTAAAAGGAGTTGTTGCGATGTGAAGTATTGTTTAAATCTGTAAGAAAGCCCAGTTTACGAGCAGCTGTTTTTCTGGCTGACAAAAGGTGGTCAACCCATGGAAGGTTCGATGATACGGATATCCCTAACATAGAAATAGTTTGAAAACTTGAGATTTAAGCCATTCATATTTACAACAGGAAATGATCGGACGGGTTTTGTAGGCGTTGAATGTGAGTCGATTATTCCTTCCCCATTCAAGGACACGTTCTAAGTCACTGTTGACTGAGGCTGCCATTTTCACTTTAACGTCCTGACTAGACTTCTTGTTGTAGAAAAACCGAGAAGAACTAGAATGTAGAGTGCTGTCGTCTGCAAAGCAATGGATCGGGTTAGTTGTTGAGGAAATAAGGGCATTTATGTATGGAAGGAAAAGTGTCGGAGCTATCACTGATAATTGGACTATGCCCGCGTTAATAGTAGTTTATTTCGAAAAGAAGCCATCGACGACAATGCGTCTTTTGTCAAGAAAACTGGATATCCAATTGATGAGCGTATCGGATAAGCCCAACGAAGTGAGCTTGGAAAGTAGGCACTTGTGCCAAACCTGGTAAAGCCTTTGAAATATCTAAAGCTACTACGACTGTTTCACCGGACCTCTTTATAATGTGTTATCCCAAAGTTGGGTGAAATATGAAAGAAGATCACCCGTTGAACGACTCTGTCTGAATCCATACTGGTGGTCGTTTATTGGACTCGAGGAAAGTAGTTGGTGGTTTGGTGGCTTTCTGCATGATTTTCGACAGAATGCGAGTGATACCTATTGGTCGATAATTTGATGGATCGGTTTTGTCGCCCTTTTTAGGAATATGATGATGCAACTATTCCTTGCAAAATGTAGTCGCGTGATTTTCGACAGATTTATTTGATTTCCAATAATTTATGCTTTTGGAAGAAATGAGTTGAGCTGACTCGTCTGACGTTTTCATTAGTTCAGTGAATTTGTCATTCAACGTAAATGATGCAAACTTACCATCTGCTGCATAACGAATACCTTCTACAAAAACTCCAGTATCAATGTCAACAGCGAGGATTTCAATATTTATTGAAACAGTAGTGGGAAAATCAAAACCACAAAAACGACCACGGTCACTAATGCTTCTAATGGACGATGGTGGTCCTCGGAATGAACCGTCATCAGGAGCTTTTTGGGGAAAAATTATTGTAAAATCAAAAGAAAATTACCAGACATTTTGTGGCGAAAAAAGGAATGAAACTGCATGTGAACCAAGTTGCTTTCCGAGGCAAATGTTAATTGTTGAGTTCAATGAAAATTCTTCGTACACCAATGGAAATTTTTTAAGTACTTTTTTACGGGCGAGATTTTGAATATGGTCGTTATGGAAACCAACCGCGCAGCATATGCGAAAGATGTAAATACAATATTCAAAACAGATCTTGTCCAAATTCACCAGTATATCGGAATCATTATCTATATGTCCATTTATCGTTATCCGAATATCGAAAGTTATTGGGGGAAAAACGCGTTCCCGCCGATTCAACAAACAATGCCAGCACAAAAGTTTGAAGTGATTAAGAAACATTTGTCGTTTACTGATGAATAGCTCTGTATCAAAAAAGGGCAGCCAGGATACTATGCCCTATTTCGAATAAGAACACTGGCTGATATGGTCAACAAATGATTCGATTCAGTCCCGAAGACTGCTAGGCTCTGTGTCGATGAACAGATGTATAGCATTAAGATATCTCATCATTTACGCCAATACATGAAAAACAAACAACATAAGTGGGGAATAAAATTATTTGTGTTATGTGATTCCCATGGATTTTCGTATCGTTTTGAAATTTATAATGGTGCTGGAGATAATGTTGTTCTAACGGGTACTCCTGATCTTGGTGCATCTAGCAATGTTGTCATTCTATATTTGCAGACTATACCTAATTTTGTTCATCACATATATTGGATTTCGATAACTTTTATACATTACCCTTATTGGTGTATCTTCGTGCTGATACCTATTCTTTAAGAACACTAAACATAAAAAGAGTACCACACTGTAAACTGCCTTCTGATAAAGCTATGGCTAAGGAAAACAGAGGTTTCTCAGTTGAATATATGTGTTTGTTGTATGGTATAATTATTTCAACAGTGTTGTGGAAAGATACAAAAAATGTTAGGCTTGTATCAACGTATGTAAGAACTGCACCATTCGCATTTAGATACGATAAAAAAGAAAAGAAGTGGATTGAAGTTGACTTTCCGCAAATCATTTGCGAATATAATAGTCACATGGATGGTGTAGATCTTTTAGACGGACTAATTGGTTGTTACCACATTCGTCTGAAAACTCGTAATCCAATGACTAGGATTTTTTACAAACGCGTTTATTTGGGCCGTCGAGCAAAAATAGAGAAAAAGACTGACAATGAGGAAACAAAACGGCTAGCCGTTCCAATTGGCTGCATTTTGAGAGGAAATTGCTGCTGGTCTTTGTAGTTTCAAAGAAAAACATCCCGTTTGACACGAAAGCTAAACATCCAGTGGCAGATATTCGATGCAACATGTATGACCATTCTCCCGTTTGGTTGGACAAACAAGGTGGTAAACAGAAATGCAAAACATTACAAACACAGTGTATCTGTCCAAAATGTGACCTCCATTTGTGTTGCTTATTTTTTTTTTATTTATAGTATTCCCGAACAAGCTAAGATTTGCCTAACGGGCTAAAGCACTCAAGAACACTGGGAGGGTTTAGAGATATTGTTAGGGTGCTGAAACATGTTTATGAATGGATACCTTAAATTGACTTAGGTCGAGGTTTGGAGGAAAAAAGGAACTAGGTAGTACATTCCACAATTTGGTCGCCGCGCCGTGTGGAAAAATGTAGATTGCGCCAGTTTAGTGTGATGGAATTTTGAGTACGTAATTATGGTGTGAATGGGAAAACCGAGTGTTCCTAGCGAAGATCGCCTGCGAAGGTATTAAGGAGTATATTTCGGAGGCACAATTGCCATAGCAGAACAAGGAAAGAACCGAAACTATTCTTCTGTGCTCCAGAGACTGTAGGTCAGAAGTCAGAGACGGGTCATTTATAAGCCTTATAGTTATTTTTTGGATGCGGTTTACCATATCAAGGGCGTATTGGACAGCACTGACCCAGAGGTGGGAATTGTATTCCAGATGCGGTCGAATTTGAGCCTTATACAATAAAAAGAGTTGTTGCGATGTGAAGTATTGTTTAAATCTGTAAGAAATCCCAGTTTACGAGCAGCTGTTTTTCAGGTTGACAAAAGGTGGTCAACCCATGAAATAGTTTGAAAACTTGAGATTTAAGCCATTCATATTTACAACAGGAAATGATCGGACGGGTTTTGTAGGCGTTGAATGTGAGTCGATTATTCCTTCCCCATTCAAGGACTGTTGACTGAGGTTGCCATTTTCACCTTAACGTCTTGACTAGACTTCTTGTTGTAGAAAAACTGAGAAGAACTACAATGTAGAGTGCTGTCGTCTGCAAAGCAATGGATCGGGTTAGTTGTTGAGAAAATAAGGCCATTTATGTATGGAAGGAAAAGTTTCGAAGCTATCACTGATAATTGGGGTACGCCCGCGTTAATAGTAGTTTATTTCGAAAAGAAGCCATCGACGACAACGCGTATGCGTCTTTTGTCAAGAAAACGGGATATTCAATTGATGAGCGTATCGGATAAGCCCAACGAAGTAAGCTTGGCAAGTAGGCACTTGTGCCAAACCTGGTCAAAAGCCTTTGAAATATCTAAAGTTACTACGACCGTTTCACCAGACTTTTCTATAATGTGTTATCCCAAAGTTGGGTGACATATGAAAGAAGATCACCGGTTGAACGACTCTGTCTGAATCCATACTGGTGGTGGTTTATTGGACTCGAGGAAAGTAGTTGGTAGTTGATGGTTTTCTGCATGATTTTCGACAGAATGGGAGTGATAGCTATTGGTCGATAATTTGATGGATCGGTTTTGCCGCCCTTTTTAGGAATAGGTTGGACATTTGCCAACTTCCACGATGAGGGAAACTCTCCAGATGACATGGAGATCGAAAAGAGTTTTGACAATACAGGTACAATCTCGAGGTAGCATTTTTTTAAGGACGATAGCTAGAATATTTTTGGCCTTGGTGATGATGCTTTTGCAACTATTCCTTGCGGAAATGTAGTCGGCGTGATTTTCGACAGATTTATTTGATTTCCATTTGGTGTAGTTTATGCTTTTGCGACAGTGCATAAGTGCAAACCCTATTAAATCAGTGTTGGGAACGAGCATGACCAACACGATTATGTTTTTTTGGGAATGTATAACTCCATGCCCATCAAGATGATTTTAGTTATTGAAAGAGCAATGTTTGAAGAGGATCGTTTAAAGCAATACTCACGCCAGGGGAAGGTTGCAAAAAATATCTCGCAGTTCGCTCCAGTTAGCACAGTTTTATCTGTTTTTCGCGTAACAGTGGGATTGGGTACAGAGGAAGTTATTTCGATTAGGCAGTGGTCTGATTGACCAAGTGGGGAAAGGACTCTTAGTTTCATAGACAAATGGGTTAGTTGTAAGGAATAGGTCCAGGAGATGTGGAGTATGGTTAGGGTTGCCAGGGATTCTGGTTGGTTCAGAAATGATTTGTGTGAGATCACAGGATACAGCACATGCTTCTACACTATGACTTGGGGAATTAGTGGTAGATGAAAATTGAAGCCAAGTGGAGTTGTGGGCATTAAAGTCTCACAAAAAATTGATATATCGAAAGACGGAAACTGTGATAAGAGGTACTCTATTTTCAGACTAAGGTAATCAAAAAGATTTTGGAAGTTATTATCATTGGGAGACCTATACAAACAGTAGAATTTCACAAATTGGGGTCCAGAATGCTTGAACCAAATCGCTAACCAAATTTGCTAAAAATTGTTTCTATGTTTACCACCATAGAAAATAAACTATTGTACCATTAATAATTTATTTGTTTTTTTTAATTCTATACTTAATTCATCTATACCACTCTGTTTTTGCTTTCTCATACGAGTACGTATAAAGAGTAAGCTATGTAATCGGTTTAAATTTTGAAACACTTGTTTTTACATTTCTCCACGTTTTGTGGCCCAAAAGTTACGAAAAACACATTTTTAGAAAAGAAAACCTCGTGTTTGATTGTGTCAGTGTGAGTGAGCGCGATATCTTTTGGAATATTAAAGCTATCGATAAAAAACAAGTTTTTAGAAAAGAAAATTTCGTGTATGTGTGTGCGGGATATCTTTTGAACTATTAAAAGCTATCGATATGAAATTAGGTACAAAAATCTAGATCGAGTTCGATAATGAGCAAAATCCAATCAGTGGCGGGGCATTTTTGGTGATAAGAAAATTAAAAAAATTCATTGCTTCAAATTTTAAAAAGTTACATAATTAAAAAAACAAACTAATACCTTTTTTTGTATAATTTCAAAATAAAAAAATATATACCAGTGGTGCGCCGTTATTGGGGTTACAAAATTGTGCACTTTTTTCATATATTAACCGACTTTTTTAAAGTCGGGTATTGGTTTTTTTAGATTGCCAAGTATAAATCATTTGTCAAAATTCAAAATGGCGGATCAAAAATGGGAGATTATCGTGTTTAAAATCTGATATGACTAAAATTCAAGTATTGTGGGGTAATGATGAATTTTGCAACTTTGTTAATTTGTAAAACTATCTAAATAAAAAAAATTTTAAAACTGCCAGTGGCGCACCGTTTTTAGGGTGTAAATTTGTTCTGAAAGTCGGTTATTGGGGTTTTTTAAGATCGCTAAGAATAAATCATTTGTCAAAATCAAAAAACGGGGAATGATCGTGTTTAAAAACCGATATGACTCAAATTCAGCTATTGTGGGGCTTTGAAGTTATTTATTCACATATATGAGAAAACATTATGACAGATAATTTGGCAGCGGTTATTAATTTATGTTAAAACCCGTAATACTGCGTTCAGGCAGGCATTCGTTTTCTCATCTAGTAAAAAAATATCTAAAAAACTAATAAACAGGCTTGATATTCACGTTTCTGACATAAAATTAACCGGAAACAAAAATTTGGCTCTATTTTGTTGACTATTTCAACTTGTACGGGTTCGAGGGTTACAGCCCACAAATAAATATCGAATAGTATAAGATGGGGAAAATGTGAATTATACCAACCTTTATTAACAGTGTTGGTGAACAGGATATCCTCTTAATTGGTGAACAAATTTGCAGATAAACTGATTTAAAATCTTCCATATTTCACCAAAAATTGATTTTTTAACATTCCTAAATAACAACGTTGATTCGGATTTATAAAAAAAAATATAAATTTAGGTTCCAATGATTTAATTTTGATTTTTAAAAATTGCTTGAAGATAATTCTTTTAATAATAATGCCAGAAACTCTTCTTCTGTGGAATGATAGCTTACCATTTTCTTCAATATGTTTCACTGCTATTACATCATAATGATTAAAACCTCTTCTTACATTTATAATGCAACCATACTTTCAAATTTTTTTAATTTAAAAATATAGACATACCATGCATTTCAACACATAACTATAGGATATTTCTAAACTATGTTACAATAAAATATGTTGTTCAACTGACAACATTTTAACAAATTAGTATAACTTTTTTGTTAAAATATTGATAGTTAATCATCACACATTGATTCTTACCCAGCTGACCCACGAATCTGAGCTGAAAATTTTGAAAGTGTCCAAAGACACCCTGTATGAACTGAATATGATACTGATGAGAATAAGCCTTATTTTTATTCATGTACGTCATGTTCAAAAAAATTGATACTGTTCCAGCTAGGTCTTAATGAACATTCAAAATGTCAAATTCACCATACCGAAATAATCGATTATAACATACTTTATAATTTTAAGATGAATCAATTATCACACAAAATTTAATAAAAGCACAACTCAATCCATACAATCAAGTTGATTCAAGTATATACTAAACAACAGTGATAGAGTTAATCGAAACAACTTTTGACAGTATGAATTAAGCTCGAATACATATCATGCTACAATAAATCTCAACATACCCGTGTTATTATTTTGTGGATTATTGAAACCTTGATTGAAATTAGGTTCAGGTTGATTTTGTAAATTACCAATGAGGCCCCATCCAGCTTGATTAAGAGCAGCTGCTACAAGAGCAGGGTTCATTGGAAGTGCTCCAAGATTGAGGCCAAGTCCAAGTGGATTGCAATTCTGTTGAGCGTTCCCTTGTTGTCCCTGACCCGTAATACCTGTCCATTTATGGGACATTAATTAAACATTCACTTTTCTATTTTCTACTTCCCACAATTGGTCAAAGCGATACATAGAAGAAAATATACCCACACAAACAAGATATTTATTAAATGATTTAAAATTGATACAAAATACGATATTATGTTTTAAGTTGAAATTATTAAACGTACATTCAAAAAACAATGTTTCCAACACACAAACAAATCTTCTGCTATTTGCACAAAGCCAGTCATTAATGCACACCAGCACATCATCCATTTTAATTATATTGCTGACCAGTATACATACCTACAAACAATTATAAGGCATTAGGTAAACAAGGCATGCATAAAACAAAAAGTTTAAATATTAATAATGGAAATGAATAGGTAGTGGAAATACATACACAGAATTAGTTTAGGTAATTGGCATGCTTTGGGTAGCGAAGATAAGATACTGGAATAAACTTCTTCACTATTGTTAAAAAAATATGTGTTAGTATGATTTAATAAATCAAGGCGTACAAACAAGCTAATAATCTAAAAGTTCTTTAAAATAATAATTTAAATTGCCATTTAAGCATATGAGCACATTAACAAACATAAAATGATTATAATAACTAAGCAATTCTTAAGCTTCAATAATACAGCATGGATACTCTAAGTGAAATAAATTCTGTAACCCAAAGAGGTAAATCGGGATGATTTGTTTCAAAATAATTCACCTACCTCAGCTTGAGTGCGACTTCGGTCACCATATCCCATCATCATTAATATCTCAACGCAAATGGCTTCTGTTAAATAAGCCATGCTAAATAATTTACTACGATGTGAACATGTGAAAACTACACTAGAGGAATTATTTACTTAAATAAACAAGCAAAGAAAAATATTAGGAACAGACACTATTGTAATTTACTAATGTGGACGCTAACAAATCAACCAGGTAACTAAAATCGAGACTAAAACACAGAAGATTAAGAGCGTTTTTCATCAACGATAAGACCTGGGTTGCTGAGATAATAAATGCACGTTATCAATACGGCATATTTTTATCTACAGACCATTCAAGCATTGTCGAAATTAAAAAGCATTTAGTGAGTGTCAGAAACACAGAAGATAAAGATTTTTTTCTTCAACGACAGAGATCAGGCTTGTTGCGATAATGAATGCATGTTATCACAACGGTACATTTTTACCTACTGACGTTTCAATCCTTTGAGAGTATTCCACTTAGAGTAACCACCCTATATAATAACAAATGTACATACGTCTAATAGGAATGTTTAACTGTAATCAAAATACTTAGCTTTTGGGTTTTTAAATGATGTATTTTTATATTTTACATAAAACTATACACTTCGATAACAATTACAGATCTCGTCCTCAGTAAGTGGTAATCTGTAAGAATTGCTTGAGATGTTAGAACAAATTTATGAAACATATTTGGGGTTTCGTCTTTTTCATATTTCATTTCAAGCAATTCTTACAGATGTTACCACTTACTAAGGACAATAACTGTGATTTATAGATTTATATAATATATCAAAATACACCATTTAAAAACCCAAAGCTAAATATTTTAATTATAATATTTTTTTTATTTTCAATGAATAAAACAGAATATCTTGTCTTAGTTAAAGGATCCCAACTCGATTTTTTTTAACTGCAAAAAATGCAGCAAATTCATTTTTGAACATCACTTTTAAAAACAGTATAAATATATTAGTTCAGTTAATCAACCTATTTCCACAATTTTCGCTTTTATAGCGCGACGTTTCGGAAGCGGACTCTGCTTCCGTCATCAGACTTAATCCTGAGAAGGACTGTTTTTGCACTTGAGCCAAATTCATATATTATGATTTTTCCCCAAGCACTAGGCTACTCTCAGATTCGAACTTGGTACCTTTCACTTGTAAGTCTGACACCTTTACCGCTGAGCCACTGAGTAATCCAATATATATTTTTTAGAAGTTAATATATATTAAACTTATTCGTGGTTGCGTAGTGGTCTATTACGCATGTTGCACCGTAACCTGTTTGCGCAAGTGTATTGGGCTTAAGCTTTTTGCGCATTATTGGGATACAAATGGTTTGCATTTCTACACATAGATTACCAGTGCGATATGTGACTTCTTTAAGTTTCCAGCGAGTTGTATTCTCATCCTTTGCCACTATCTGTATGTTATCCAATTGGACGCGGTGGTCTTCGTTCCAAACGTGTTCGGCATTCCTTAGTTCTTACTTTGAGTGGTCTATTGCTCTCCTCTATGTAAGGTCTGCCGCATTCGTATGGTAGGTCGTATACACAATTTTTAAAATTCTGTTCTTCATTGTGAGGTTTGGTTTTTTGGTATTCCCTGTAATGGAGGCATTAGGCATTCGAATTTCGCACTGTTGAACGACATTAAACGATTATTGGTTATTTGTATGTAGATGTAATTAATGTCAAGATGAAAAACTTGAGCTTGTTTCGACGAGCATTTACATATTAAATTGGAAAGGTTTTAAATATACGCGGCAATTTGCGAGTCGTGACCATTTTGTAAAAGGGGGCACGTAGAGACGCTGTCATAATGACGTATTTGTTAGTTAGTGCATTAAGTAAGTGATCAGAGTTGGTTGAAGGTAACCAAACGGTTGGAAAGCGATTGCTGTAGCTTAAGTTATGCTGCAATTAAAATTGTGAGATTATAACGAAAATTTAGTTAGTATTGTGTTAACAGAATATAAATGATATTTTCCTTATTAATGGGAGGTAAAGCTAAAACGAATTAAAGTTTAAATGTTAAGTTGGTGATAATACAAAGATTACTTAATAATTTACAATCGCGATTTAAGTGCGTATTGAAAGTGCTTCAAGTTGATGTTTCGACAGCGAGTGGTAAATGTAAAATAAGACAATCGATCCAGTATAATAGATCGATATATAAAGTATAATAACCAAAAATCATTGATAATTAAAAGCATAGCCGTTCGTAGCTCGCTTGCGTTTTGTCGCGTCCGCCGTTTCTAGTTAAAACCGAAGAATTAAGTAAAAATTGGTTAGTGTAAATATATCGACCAATTATTTACAAAAATAATTAAATTGTGGGAAGAAAATTAAAGATTAAAGATCCACAACAAAAGTATAAGAAAGGATAGAGAAAACAAAGAAGAGCTAAAATACTTAAAGAAAATGGCTACCCCGATCTAACACCTAATAACTTAAACAGGGAAAAAGTAACTGGAAAAGAAGAACCTAAGTACACAATGATAATACCGTACATACAAAGTACGTCAAACAAAATACGAAGGATAGGCAGCAAATACAAGATACGCACTGCCTTCAAATCCAAACATCCAGACTTCCACGAATTGTGTATACGACCTACCATGCGAATACAGCAGAGCTTACATAAGAGAGCGCAGTATAACACTCAAAATGAGAACTCAGGAACATAAGAACAACATCCGCAAAGGCGAAACAGAAAGATCAATAATCGCCGAACATGTCTGGAACGAAGACCACCGCATTCCATGGAATAACATAGATAGTGGCTAAGGACGAGAATAGAACTCACCGGAAACTCAAAGAAGTCACATAAATCGCACTAGCAGAAAATCCAATAACCCAAGCTAGTGTAGTAATGAAACCCATTTTGAGCCCAATAATGCCCAAAAAGCTTAAGCGCAATAAACCACTACGCCATGAAAAGTTTATATATATATATATATATATATATATATATATATATATCACAGGTGTGCAAATAGTATTGCACCAAATGGGATTATGTAGAAACGGGTTGACATTTGGTGGGGTTGAAACATACATAAATACCCATATTTTGATATGAGTTTCGTTTGTTTTGTACGACTGGTGTTTGTCAGAGGCAGCCATCTTGAATTTTTTTTTAAATTGCAACCTAGGTTGAGTTTGGTGTCATTTGACAGGTAAACTGATTTAGAAATACACTACGGTATATGATAAGTTTATTTATTCTAAAATAACGAAGAAAATTAAAAAGCCAAATTAATTTTGTAGAGGGAACATTTTCTGGACGAAGGGTTGTAAATAAATACAACTTATACAAAAATTTAATTCAAATGTAGCATTTCTGTGTTCTCTACTGATTGTTATCAATTTTAGCAATTTCTAATACTCTATCGCTTTTCTAATTCGAATTGATAATAAATACTACAATACGATATTATCATAAGCTTGTTTTTCTCATGTAAAATACGGTTTGGTTTCTGTGGAAATAAGTGTTTTATTTATTTATTTAATAGGCCAATAACATTAGATGAATTAGAAAAGCTCGAATTAGAATTGTGATCACAAACATTCCTCCGGTATATCTGCAGAATGCATTGGGTGCTTTTGTTGATAGACTTAGATATTGTCAAGAAGTGAATGGACAACAATTTGAGCAGTTATTGTGATTTTCATCAATTAAGTAACTCAATTTTCTTGTTCAATTCTTTTGTTTTATTCACTTGAACTATTTATTTAATATTTTAATTTTCTTCGTTATTTTAGAATAAACAAGCTTATGATATACCGTGCTGTATATTTCTAAATCAATTACCTGTCAAATGACACCAAACTCAACCTATACTATACTAAATTCCATTTAAGAAGATAGTTAAGGAAAACATAGGACAGCTTTGACCTTCATTCTCATTGGTTAATATGCAAACCAGTTTTAAACACACAAACGTATTTTCATAAAATAGTGATGTTTATATTGGTAAAATTGTTTGTCCTGCTGTCAGATCATTTTGTCAACTCCATTATTTTGTGTTCTTTGTAATCCTCATGGTTTTCATTTATATTCTCCTATCAGTCATTTTTACTACATATTACGTAATAGTTCTTTTCAGAACTACACAGCATTTGTATCATTTACCTAACATAAGTACCCTAACCTACTTGTATAATATTTAATGAAATAAACATGTTTTACAGTGTTCTCATATTTTGTGTATTATGGCAGAACAATTACCGTTTAAGAACAATAAGGGTAAATTAGTATGTCGTACTAAATTACCCTTCGTAACGAAGTGATCAAAGATTGATGGCGTATAACATTTATTTACAAAACATAGTAAATAGAAGTAAATCCGAAGCTGTTAAATTAACATCTATTGAGTCCGGCCTTGGTGAGTGAATGTTATGGAACATTATCAAAGAAATAGAGATTTCTGGTATTGCATGTTCCCCTAAAAAGACATGAACACGTCAAAGTCAATATACATGACTTCAAGATTTTGAAAAATCAGGTATCCGAAGGCACGTGCATTCGTTCTTTTTTAAAAATGAACTGCCTACTTTAGAAAGTCTTAAGAGCTATAAATGATGATTCACTACCAGATTTCAAACGCACGAGTTTGTGGAGAATATTGCGAAAGTTGGGATTCAAATATAAGAAGCGAAGCAGAAAAACTGTTTTAATTGAAAAACAGGAAATTGTTTTATGGAGATGTAAACTTCTATCAAAAAGTATTGTGAAGAGGGAACAAAAATTTATTATACAGATGAAACTTGGGTTAATGCGGGGCATGTGAAAAATAAAATTTGGAAAGATACTACTGTGTAACTGCAAGGCAAGCACCCTTGCAGGATCTTTCAACCGGCATCAAAGATCCATCGGGGAAAGAAAAACGCTTGATTGTTGTACATATGGGTAGCAACTCACTTTGTGGAGGGTGCTTATTTAAATTTTGAATCCAGAAAGACAAGTAAACAATAAATTCAGGTTTATAATTGCAAATTTACTTTTACCAATTGTTTTAGGTGATTACAATGAAGAAATGAATGGTGAGGTGTTTAAAAATTGGTTGGAAAGTGTTCTATCCCTTTTAGAAGATAACTGTGTGATCCTAATGGACAATGCGCCTTATCACAGCATTAAAGCTGAAAAAGTTCCTAACCAAAGTTGGCAAAAAGGTGATATCATTGAGTGGCTTCATAGCAAAGCTGTAACACCAATAGGTGGAGACTAATAAAAAAATGAATGGTTGCAATTAGCAAAACAATATTCCCAATCTCATCCAACTCCTTACGTTATTGATGAAATAATCAACAACAGCGGAAGAATCGTATTGCGAATGCTCCCATATCACTGCAATTTAAATCCGATTGAACTGGTATGGGCACAAGTTAAACATTACGTAGCGGCCAATAATACGACATATAAAATTGCCGATGTAAAAAACTTGTTGGATGAAGGTATTGTCAATGTTACAGCACAAAAATGGTGTGATTGTGTGGAGCATGCAATTAATGAGGAAAAGAAAATATGTTGGAAGTAGTTATAAATTTGCATTCTGATAGTAGTTTTTGAGAAGAATCAAGTGATGAAGATTTGTAATTTGTAATCGTTATGTAATTATATAATTTTGCCTTAATTTATTCTGTTAAATAAAAAATGAATCTTACAAGTTAAGCTTATTTTGTCGTTCACATTTATATTTTTTTATCACTTTGGTTTAGCGAATGTTGTGCGTTTAATTTTGAAATAAATTTACAATTGTTGATAAATGCAAAGATAGGTGCTCAATCAATAAGAACATTTTTTGGTCATTTTGTGTAGAATGTTAACGAAATTAACTAAAAACCTTTTGAGTTGAATAGGCCATATCTCATGGTCATTTAAAATATTATTTTTTGCGTATAAGTTTTCATGACTTGCATTAAGCGAATGAATCCGTTGTAAATAACACTATAAAGTTACCTCCATGTCACGTGTTTGTGTTTTGCTTTATATTCACAAAGTCAACCATTACAATTCTTTTCATCAATGGCAATCTAAAATCTCATATAACACATTTTATTTGAAATGCATACCTATTTCAGTCATGTACTGGCTAATAAAAGAAATCCACTTACTTATTAAAGAGGTTTCTAAAATAAATGACGTTTACAAAATTACACTATTTTTTAATTTTCCCGCATTTTGAAGATAACCAAAAACCGCTGTGGAAACTTGCCCTCAGAGGCAGCGCCATCTACTACCTTCTTAAATGGAATATAGTATTTCCATTTTGTTTGGTTAATAAACTCAAATAAAATTGTTTATAATTATTGTGTTATTTTGTACTATATACTTAAAATAGTCTTGAAAAATACAACTGGTAGAATGAATAATATTCAGACTTATTAGCTAACTCAGTTTATATTGCACTTAGGAAATACTACTCATTGCTGCGCAACTCATGATATTTCCATTACGACATAAATTTCGGTTAGCGCATAAATCATCTATATTATCAGTAGTAATATCCCAAGGACAGTGAAAACACGAAATAATTTTGACTATTCAACTCACCCTCTCCATGTCAACTATCAACCAATTACAATTTAGTATTTTTTATATTTGAACCGATGACAATACCTGAGAAATTTAATGGCCTTCCGGTAAAATGTCAAATTGACATAAACTTTGACGTTTATTTTGTTCGTCAAAGTAATGCAGACTCCGACTACCATTGACACCACTATATAAACTGCAACTTGTTCCAAATTAAAACTAATTAATTAATTGCTTGTCAATTTTGTTCGTTGAACAGTCTTTTAAATACCATCGTGCCGACGAAACCTATAAGATACCTTTGTTTTGAGTTATTACCATGGCAACTAGAAAAATTTAGGGAAATTGTTCGATGCGAGGCGATGTGCAAATTTTTTACAGTTGAGGTCAGTAAATAAAGTAATGAGACTGATATTTTTACAGTCAATCTGGTAACAGTGTAACTCTGACAAGTAGACATATGTTTAGCAGAACAGCTGATAAAACATTAAGCATTAATATTTTTGGTCTATTGTCAACTGACATGTAAGCAAACTTTTTAAAATAAATTACGAGCAACGTTGTGCGTTCAAAATTTGTGTTAAACTCTGTGAGAATGCTACTGAGTTTAAAAAATTGAAGAAAGCATATGGAGATGAGGCTTTGTAACGAGCACAAGTTTTTAGATGCACGAAAATAAGTTCAGCATGACCCTCGCTCCGGAAGACCAATAACGTTAAGAAGTGATGAAAATGTTGTGAAAACAAAAGATTTGGTGCGTAATTACCAACGATTAATTGCTGGAATGATTGCAGAACAACTTGAACCATACCAGAGTCCATCAAGTTTTGAAAAATGAACTGAACATAAAAAAAGTTTGTTGTCGGTTTCAAAAAACATCACTATTGAACAAAAAGACAAGAAAATGGAAGTTTGCTGAGATCTTTTGGGGCAAATCGAAAGATATACTGATTTTCCATGTCTGATTATATTGTAAATAAAAAGGGTTATTGAACTAGTCTATATCCCAGAAACTGCTTATGTTAAGACTTCCAAAAAAAAAAAATTCTTCAGCAAATGTGGCCAAGAGTAAATGCTGCAAATAATTTTAAAGTTTGTAAATAGACCGCTAGGTGGCGTAACTTTTGTAGTAAATTAAAAAATGTCTAATAAGTAACAGAAACTTAAGGAAAAGGTATATTGGAAATATCGTAGTTGTATTTTTGGGACAATCTTACCCATTTTTTGTATAAGAAGTTTTTCTTTAACTTCACCGGTTTTCCGTAGGGGGAGATGCGAAAGTTGTCAGACAAACACGTAATTATCTTCGGAACCAGTCATCGAATCTTAAAAAGTAATATTTCGTTGGAAAGGTCTTTTCTTGCGCTATTCGTTGATGTATTAAAAAGTTAAGTTTGATTAACGAACAAACCGCTAGAGGACGCTTTCCAAATATTGCTGAAATTTTTGCGATTTTCTTCAAAATATTAAATAGAATGGTATGTTTTTTATATTTTAGTCAGAAAGAGTATAAAATTTCGCCCATACCCTGATAATTTCAAGTCGATATCTCTTGTTGGTTTCAGTTTTATACCTACTTAAAATTTAGATCCAAAAACAATAAAACGCAAAGTTTTTTGACATAATAGTTTATTACTTAGGCCAGCTTTTATAAACACGGGTTAACCCTGCCCCCAGAGTTAATCCCAGAAATTCGATAATACTGACAGTTATTATCATCGAGTTTCTGGGGTTAGTTTATTACCGTTGGTTAATAATTACACCTGGTGGCCCATCAAAAATTAACTAGAGATGAGTAGTACGCCATTACTCAGTGGCGATTAAAATTTTTTTTTTTTATGATTGTGGACCTGAACAGGCTAAATAAGGCCTATCGTGCTAAAGCACTCAGGAACACTTAGGAGGATGGATAGAGGGATAATGAATTGCCAATAGATGCCTATGAACAGCTACCTTAAATTTACTCATATCATAAGTGAGAGGAAAACAGGAACTAGGAGATCATTCCAGAGGTTAGAAGCCGTGTAGAAAATGTGGATTGCGCCCGTTTGGTACGACAAGTGGAGATTTGTACTGCATACTGATGATGTGAATGAGCGAACAGAGTGTTTCTCGCAAAGATAGCCGGAGATGGTTCTATGCTATGCAATACACAGCGCAACCGTTGTTGCGTTGACAAAACAGCGGTTTCTATCTCCGCTGTGGAGAGGGTGCAAATGGAATATCTTATCCTGATGACCATATTTTCAGGCGTAGTTGGCCTGGTTGTAAAAACAAGATTCTTTATTCTTCCCCATAAATAAAAATCTAAACAAGTTAGATCGGGGGACCTAGAAGGTAACAATGGTAATGGTTATTAAGCTGTTAAAGTTAAGAATGAATAAGAAAATGTAGGTACCTAGCTGGCCATGGAGAAAAGCTCCCTCTTCCTATCCATGTATCAGGAAAAGTGTTACTCAAAAATTGACGCACGCGTACTGAAAAATGTGCCGGACAGCCGTCATGTCGGAAAAACATCCGCTGCCTAGTAAGCAACGCCACATCTTCTAAAAGTAATGGCAAATCGTTCCGCAAGAAATTAAGGTACGTTTCACCATTAAGTGGTGCGTCAAAAATGCGAGGACCAATAATTCGACCTCCTAAAATACCGCACCAAACATTGACGCTCCACCATCCCTGATGTTGAATTTCTTGCATCCAACGAGGATTGGTTCTGGACCAATAACGCATGTTATAACGATTTACTCCACCATCACTGCGGAATGTAGCCTCGTCAGTCCACAATTTTTGCGATAACAGATGTTGATTATCTATGAGCATATTCAACAGCCAATAGCAGTAGTCTAAACGTTGCTCATAATCAGCTGCAGTCAGTGATTGATGAAGGACTACATGGTATGGATGTAATCTAGATTAAAATTGAAGATATGGTTTTTTAATAGCTATAACTTTACTACTTTTAATAGCTAACTTTTATTTAAAACTTACTTATGTTCTTTCACAATACGCTGAACAGTAATTTGTGTTAGTCCCAAGTCATGAGCTATTGCTCTTGTGCTACAATGTGGATTAATTTCGATATATGCTAGAACGTGTATAACATTTTCTTCCGTTCGGAATCTGCGTGCTCTGTGAGTAACTGGGGGATGAATTGTTTCTACAGCTCTCAATCGTTGTAATAATCGAGTAAAAAGTCTCTTTTCGTAATGCCGTCTTTCTGGAAAACGAGCCGCATACAATCGTGCAGCAATAGTAGAATTCTGCATGCACTCGAAATATCCTGCAAGCATATCATATGCTTCCTGGTTAGAGGGCATTGTTGGCAAAAAGAATGTGGCAATAAGTCAAAGAAGCTCGTATCACAATACACCCGAATATACCGCAAAACCAACAAAGATATCGACTTGAAATTTTCAGGGTACAGGCGAAATGTTATACTCTTTCTGACTAAAATATGAAAAACATACGATTCTATTTAATATTTTGAAGAAAATCTCTAAGATTTAATATTTGGAAAGCGTCCTGTAGCGGTTTGTTCGTTAATCAAACTTAACTTTTTAATACATCACCGAATAACGCAAGAAAAGACCTTTTCAACGAAACATTACTTTTTAAGATTTGATGACTCAACTGGTTCCGAAGATAATTGCGTGTTTGTCTGACAACTTTCACAGCTCCCCCTACGGAAAACCTGTGAAGTTAGAGAAAAACTTCTTATACAAAAAAATGGGTAAAATTATCCCAAAAATACAACTACGATATTTCCAATATACCTTTTCCTTAAGTTTCTGTTACTTATTAGACATTTTTTAATTTACTAACGCAGTTACGCAACCTAGCGGTCTATTTACAAACTTTAAAATTATTTCCAGCATTTCCTCTTGGCCACATTTACTGAAGAATTTTTTTTTTGAAGTCGTAACATAAGCGGTTTCTGGGATATAGCCGGCGTCCTTCCTTAATGACTTACCCGGTACATACCGCATATGTATTATGTGCAACATATCTTTGATTCAAATATTTTTTTAGTTTTTTACCTTAAAAGGTTTGTTTTTAATTTTTCTGATATGTAATTACACTTCTAAATTTTAATAAAAGAGATTATTTACAGAAATAGTTTGAAAACTTGCTGTTTCAGTAATCCGGATTTTTTGCTAATCTGGATCAGTCCAGTTTTTATTAGTCCAGATTATCGAGGTTGTATTGTACCACCTTTACATATTGGGAGTATTATTAATATAAGTACAGTAGAAATAAATATAGTGAAATTATAAACACCACTTAATTTTTTCAATCAGATGTAAGTTTAAACTTCTAGTTCGAGGCCTATCATTATAATCACTTAAAACAATTGTAAAAAAAAAGCACTGAATGTAGATTTAAGAATAATAACTTGACACTACTATTCATGTTAAATACTTTCAACAAAAATTGTAGTGGATCAACTTACACCAACTCTCCTTAGACGTACATACCAGTACACATAACCTACCTTACAAACACTAATTTTTATTAAGAACAAATGAAATATTACTGAAACACAACTTTCAAACATTTTCATTGTTTAATATTGCTATTGTACTTATTTTAACGTAATATCATTGATTAACAAGTTGGAGAAAATCTGCAACCTTACGGAAAGAAATGTACTGCATTTATCAATCGACCGCATGGTGGCACATAAATGTATATTTATCAAGACCCCCTCAGCATGGGTTCGACTTTGTTGGTGTCTACGTCGTTCGTCGTGACAACTTTTATTGTGGTGTATTGTGATGCTTTACGTGTTTCATATTTTTAATATATAAACTGCACAGTTAAGTGATTAGCGTAGTTAAGTATTGTAAATAAAAATCGACAATGGCAAATTGACAATGGCATCTGGTAGTATTTGTGTGTATATCAATTGTAAAAATACTTTAAAAAATAGAAGAAACTTAAGTTACTTTAAATTTCCTATTAATGATGAAAAGAGATGTGACGAGTGGAAGAAAAACTATGGGAATATTAAAATAATTGAAAGACTTAAAACAAAAATTAATTTGTGAAGAACATTTTAGTACCAAATTTATTTTGCGGAATTCTTTTCGTAAAATATTAAGTAAAAATGTAATATCTGAAAAATTCATAGTTCCCGATGAAGGTAAGCAATTATAAAATAAAACTTTTTAAATCGAAGTATATTAAATTAAATTGGCTTAGTGATAAATTATTATTCTTAAACACTAACAATTTTAAATTACTTGAAAACAATTCACAACAAACCAAGTTCACGCAATGCTTATATCTATATTTTGGATTATTAGTCAACTGTAGATTAAAAAAATCTGCCAAAACAAATGCAAGTGTACTACTTGCAGATAAATGCACAGTAAGTTAAACAATGACCCTTTTGTTCTGCAATGTGAGGATAATCTTACCTGAAGTATTGCCTCAAAATATGATTTTCAATAAAAAAAACTATCAGTACTTAAATAAGGAATTATTAATTAATTGCTATCGTTTGCCATTTAGATTCTTCACCCATGAACATAAAGGAATTACGTACCTACCCCAGAAACAAATGACTTCCATCATTGACGGACTCGAAGCCATCATTGCCTAAAATGCACCTAAAATTAGAGTAATGGAGAACTCTTTCCTTGTAGGACAGGACAGTGATTAACGCGAATCCTGCGTCAGTGGCAGGATTTTGAAGATTCTCCTGATCAAAGACCCTCGTCCAGATATAGAAATACTTCACTAAATAATTTGGAACACTGGTTAAAGAACTTTAGTAATATTTGCGTGTATAGTGATGGGAAAGTGTGCAATAACATTTATTGCATAGATGGATTTAAGTGGACTATTGATAAAAATACTATTGTGGAGTGATTTAAAAAAAGAAGGGATGAAGTATTTAATAACAGGCCATATTAATCAGGATGCGTTAGAAAATTTTTACTCAGTAGTTCGCAACAGAGGCGGATACAATGCAACGCCTTCTGTTCGTCAATTTAGAATATCTATGCAACAAAATATGTTCATAAGATTACAAACAGTAGCTCATTCTACAAATTGCGAAACAGATGAAGCTGAAACTTTAGAATTGGATTACCAACCGTTGGAATCGGATGTCGAATTACTACTTCAAACACATCAACATATTATGGAACTGAGTGTCAGTATCGGTGGTAATGATAATGAATCTATCACAAGAACACAATCAGTTGGTCCTACGAATTTGGAATCTTGTATCATTGTGTATCACGCTGGTTATTTAGTATTCAAGCTGCTTAAAAAATATAATTGCACAATGTGTGGTGAAAGACTAGCGATGTGAAGAAGGTTGCTTTCTGAAAACAAATTATTGCTATTGTGCAAAGATTATGGAACAAAGCAACTGCCCCAATTAAAAGACCATCCGCCTCTTTTGTAGAATTTGTATCTAAATTATTAGTATCGCTTTATTTCTTTTTTGAGAAAAGCAAGTCCGGTAAAGGTATTGCCAAAATACTTATATTTTTTTAAAAACAAAATTCGCAGACAGTTTTTGCATAGAACATAAAAACTTATGCTACATTAAAAAATGACTCTGAGAAATTCAATTCCCAGAAATTAAATATTAATCATTGTAATTCCCAAAAACAGTATAGCAAACTACGTGTATTGTCTTCAACTACACCTAATAACAATTTCAAATTTTTTTTCATATCCTTTTTTCTTGTGCTTATTCAAAGTTTAACACTAGCACCGCTATTGTAAATAACTAAAACTGCCGTGGCCGGTCATTTTGACCTCTGGACAAGAAAGGTAATTTTGAGATGTATTCTTTATATATTTTACACTTAATTGAGAAGGAAACATAAAAAAACACATTTTAGGTAAATACTCATTTTAATTAAATAAAAATCAAATTGATTCTAATACATTTAGAATTCGGTACAGTAGTTTTATTTTTGTCACATTTTTACTTTGGCACTGATGACGTGTTTTAGGTTTTGTTATATCAGATGGCTGGTACTTGCACCAGAATCTTGTTTCGAATCGAAATACTCATTTCTTAGTTCCTCAGCCAGAGTGAAAATAAACTCTCTTCTTTTTATTGTACTTGAATATATAGATCTCTATAGAAATAAGTTATAACTTGCATTTTTCATATCCCAGGCGCGTAGGAAAAAATAGCGAAGATTATTCATAATTTCGGACACGACCAAACAAGTTCTGATTGCAGTAAACTCCTAAAAATTACCACAATAATAGTAAAATACATTGTTTTATCTCAACGTTGTAATTATTTTTGTTATACAACCTTGAAACTGATTATGAACATATGAACGGTCAAAGTGACGGTTCCGGCAGTTATACAAATACTAGTAAAAAAAAACTCTAAAACGGCTCAATTTTCTTAATATATTTTTTTATATTCTAAAAGTACATAAAAATCTAGAAAAAGTCATACCTCAACACTGTAACTACAAGCATAACGGAGAAACATTTAAAAGAAGGCACGCGGTCAAATTGACTGCCACAGCAGTTCTAGTGTTAAAAGCCAGTAGCTAGCTAGCTCTAAAGGCATTGCCAAGAATCCTTACGTGTTTCTGAAAACAATTTTTGAAATGTATTTTCCAACTTCATCAACAGAAAAAAGATAAGACATATTTTCTTATCGAAGTTTTAAAAATTAATAATCTAGTTTATTACCATCTTTTAATTTGTTCTTGAGAAAGAAGAACAAATGTTCTAAAGGTATTGCCAAAAATAATTACACATTTTCAAAACAAATTAAAAAATTTATTTTGGAACGTTTTCAACAAAACATAAACAATGAGATATATCTGCGAATAAAAATGAATTTGTATCATCGAATTTGAAACATAGTTATGGAATACATTGTTTTATAATAAGTTTATTGACATCAGCAGAGATCGGTAGCTTTTACTTCTAAGATTCTTGCATTTTGCAGAGACAGCTGATACAAATAATAAGCTATATAAATTAGAACCACTAATTAACCCTCTGATCAAAAATTTTCGAAATATTTTAAAACCAGGAAAAGAACTGGTTATAGACGAATCAATGGTGCCTCTCAGGGGTCGTCTGCACTTTTTACAGTGTATTCCTAATAAAGCCCATAAGTATGGAATGTACAAACTTTGCTTTCCTAGTGCATATACACACAACTTAAAGATTTACACAGGCAAGGGAGACACAAATCCTTCACTTGGCCATTCACAGACTGTAGTGCCTGATTTACTTAAGCCACTAAATCTACAAGATGGGCATATCTTGTTTGCTGATAATTTTTACTCCAGCATCCAGCTAACCGAAAAATTATTAGATAAGAAAATACTGTATTGTGGTACTCTTCGAATAAATCGCAGAGAGGAGTTCCCAAAGAATTTTTCAGGATTATAAAGTGGGTTGATAAGAGACCAGTCCTAATGATAACAAGTGACCTGTCTCACTTGGACGAACTTATTTCAACTGGAAAAAAGAATAGAAAAGGGGAAGAAATTCTAAAAACAAAGTGTGTAGTTGATTATAAGGCTAAGAAAGGTGTAGATGTTAGTGATCAGATGTCATCATACTATACCAGTGAGAAAAACTTAAAAGTGGTATAGAAAGTAGCACTAGAAATCTAGCTAGGCACAACTGTTGTCCATTCGTGGATTATTTACAACATGACTGCTAATACAAAAATGACGATAATACAATTTAGGAGGCAATTAATCAATGATCTAACGATACCACAACCGAGTCTTCTGAAATTAAAATAGGGAAAAAAACTACACATATGTAACACCAGAAGGACCTGGGAGAAAGAAGGAAGCCTTGCAAAGGATGCTATGAAAATTTAAGAAAAACACTGTCCAGTCGCGAAGCGGATAATAAGGTACGTCGCATCATAACTTATTGCAACGAATGTCCTAATTAACCAGGGTACTGTCTTCCTTGCTTCAATAATTATCACAAATAATGTTTCTCTATAATTTCGTAACAGTTTACAGCTTTTTATTTTCCATTATCTTACATTATCATAAACAATGCTTTTGTATCTCCTATAAACGTAATTTTTGGTGTTTTTAATAATACTAAACAAAAACGGTCAGGACCTAAAGTGCAATGGGGTATTGGTTTCCCAAAACCAAAATAAAACTAGCCTGATAACAGAATACCAACTCGTTAAAACACATTTTTCAAAAACCAAAATACATATCCCCGGGGATATGTAACACATACAAGGAATCAACAAGTACAGTACCCCAGGGATATGTAATGCACACAAATCGAGTACATGAAAATTTGTGCTGCAGCGAATGTGTTAATGGCCATAATGATATCGGAGATGAAGATCAAAATGGAAGCAATCACAAAAAAAAATTAAGAAGTCTGATCAGTTCCCACACACGTGTAGAGATGCACACTAATTTTTTTTTTGTCCATTAACACTACCAAATAAGATAATCGACTCAATTAGCCATTTTACATATGAAATAAACTTTACTGTATTACAAATTGTGCAAAGTAAATTGAAGATTATATAATATATTCAATACATAATATTCGCACAAATAATGACATACATACTTTTCTGTTTTTATTTTTCAATGTATAGTTTGTGATATGAAATGAAGTTTACAGTATTAAAGGCTGATCCAAAAGTGAAATTATTTAAATTGAATAAAAATGAATAGAATTTAATGCACTGCCGGTAATACAGACAAGCAATTTATCGACAAACATGTTTGATTAGCAAGAAATTCTGAAATAATTAAAAGATTACATAATAAATTAGCAAAACTCTATGCATATTTACGTGAAAACTTCTGATATCACATGATTAAAACTGTTCACTTTACCACTGTGCGTTATTGGCGACCAATATGCAGTTTTCTCTACATTGATCCCCAGAGACTGATATGTAAGAATACTTTAATGCCATTTAATATTTATAATTATTTCAATTAAACCAACATTGGTTTCTGACAATGAATCATACAGAAAAGGAAAATTAAAAAAAAATTATTGTAAATATGTGTATTTCATAGATCTATGTAAAATGTGCATTGGCACCACAGGAAAGTTCACCATCGGTCTCAGGCCACTTTTATAAAATACAGTATTCATACATTGATCTCTTCTTTTCATCTCCACATTTAGTTTGTCACTTCATAAAAATATGTTCACAAAACATCAGAATTAGATAGATAAATGGGGCAATCCATTCAAAGGACATTCTCAAGTTTATATGGATGTTAGTGGAGTCGATCGGTCTAGTTCCATAATTTTTACTTTTATAGCATGATGTTTCGGAAACAGAGTCTGCTTCCGAAACGTGTGCTATAAAGCAAAAACTGTGGAAATGGGCAGATCAACTAAACTAATATGAAACCACAGTTACAAAACACTTACAATACATAATTTATTTGGATGCTTTACTTACTTTTCTGAATACATTTTTAATCAATTTTAAGGGGTTTCATACCCCTAAACAGCAATGTATGGTACTTTTAAAGCAATTTCATAGTCGACAGCATTGCTAATTTAAAATGTCCGTGATATACATGAATTTAACCACACTCACCTACCAGATGCAAGTTATAAGGTGACAAAAATGTACAATAACAAATCGATTAATTATTGAATACTTTTCAAATACTATAAGCAATTACAATTATCTAAAAATAAAAAAAACACCACCAAGCGACATTAAAACGATAAAATTGCAAGTAAGCTTTAATGCTTATGTATTATAGCTAATGCCTGTGATTTAATTTCATTCATTCTGGCTGTGAGTTCTCATCTAAAAATCATGCATTTACTTTAGGATTAGTATTCTGTGATGGAAACATCAATACACAACAAAAACATTTCGCTCTGACCAAAACTCTTCTTCATAATACATAAAAAAGTTATTTACCTAATGCTTGTAAATTGGGCATATCAAGATTCCCACGATGGCCTTGGTTTCCCCAATTACCTTGATTGGGACCAGGACCATATCGTTGAGGATACATTCCGGGACCATCTGGTCCGTTCGTTGTACGGTTTGAACCATGTGTACCAGCATTACGAACATTTCCACTACCATAACCACCACGATTTTCTGACTTTGGAGCAGCATTTGAAACATGAACCGACACACCTTAAATCCATCTCGGTAATCACAAAATAACATCCCATTAAAAACATACCTTTAATAATATGATCCTCTCCACACAAACTTTGTGCAACTTCGGGATCCAAAAAAGTTACAAAGCTAAATGCTCTAAATGGTTTTGGTATAAAAACATCGGTAACTTCACCAAACTTTCCAAAATATTCTCTAAGATCATCAGAAGTTAGGTCCTCTGTACATCGTCCAATAAAAACCTTACATGGCACTTGTTGTATTAAACCCTCCTAAAAAACTTGAAGTAAATAACCAACACCAAAAGCACTAACATTACCTTAGAATTTGGAACTTTAACATCACACCATCTCCCATCAATCATATGTCTTTGAGCAAGTACACGCATTTGTGATTCATACGACCCGAAACGAATAAAACCAAAACCTTTAGATTGTCCACTCTTTGTATCTTTTTTCACCTACGAACAAATAATTTAACATCTGTCAAGACACAATCAGGCATACTTGTGCCATTAAAACTTCACCAAAACTTTCAAAATACTCCCTAAGATTCTGTTCTGTTGTTTTCCATGGCAGTCCTAAGACTATTAAATCTGTACAACGTAACTTTGTTTCGATCCGTTTAGTTTTAGCAGTCGAGTTTTCTAAAGCATCGTCAGATTTCCTCTTGTTTTCTGCGAAGAATTATTAGACACATTTATTACGTATGTAACATACTACCTTTAGGAAAAACACAGTAAAATATCTGCGAACCCCAACCGATTTCTGGTGGTGGATTAAGTCGGCCATCGCTAAGTCTTACACCTCTCATTGCTCTTGAATCGGGTTTCTGTATTTTAACCCGCATGATCCGGGAAATTGAGCCGCCAACGTACTGAGTAAAAGTGTACTATCATCTTCCGTTGGTAATTCGATTGGCTCTTCACCTTCATCTTCAGCGACTTGTAAATATTCGATAGACATTTTTTAACACGCGTATAGCACACTTACAGGCG
The DNA here is from genome assembly GCA_036346205.1 of Vesta saturnalis. Taxonomy (NCBI): domain Eukaryota; kingdom Metazoa; phylum Arthropoda; class Insecta; order Coleoptera; family Lampyridae; genus Vesta; species Vesta saturnalis. The sequence continues at coordinate 829,046 of JARFJB010000786.1, forward strand.
GTTTATTAAAATAATTGCACCTTCAAACACTTAAAAACTGACTGATGAGTCTAACGAACACTCTACAAACAAAATGGCCGTTGTATAACGAGAACGCGAGATGATGTGTCGACACATCCGGTTTGCTCAAAATTCAAAAGCTAAGGAAATACTTGCCTTTTAAGTACACACTTTTTTAATTAATTAAAATTAAGGGTAATACTAATTTTTAAAAATTTAATCAAATGAATCAAGAATAATACACACTAAAGTTTCATTAATTTAATATACAACACAAAACAGCCAACGGAAATGTGTGTATGGATGTATATTTTCTACCTTAGTGACTGGGAGGTGGAGGAAATGAATTATTATTGGCTGCTCAAAAATGCGGCAAATATGAATTGGAAAGAGTTTTGTTTTTTCCAAAGTTAAGTAAATACTGCCTTTGAACACACTTTTTTAATTAATTAAATGAAGGATAATACTAATTTTTAAAAATGTAATCAAATGCATCAAGAATAACACACAGTGAAGTTCATATACAACAAACAAAACCGCCAACGAAGACTGTATGGGTGTGTATTTTACGAGCAGCTAAATCACAAGTTGTGTTCCTATAATATGAATGTATTACATATAGGTATAATGGTTTAAATGACAGTTTCAATGTCAACCTGTCAGAAATACTTATGGTGTAGTGTAACAATAAAGTCGGGCCGGCGAGATGTGTCTTATGACTCATCTTTTATGGTCGTTTTCCCCGCACTAATTTAAGGGAACCTTAACGTTAAGGAAAGAATAAAACGCAAAATTGTTTGCACCGCCTTTGAAGCATCTCCTAAGGACCCCTTATCTTAAGTGTGCATTTTTCTCCACTTAAATTTTAAGGTGAGGTTTCTAACCTCACATTTTTTTGGATATTTGATAGTATTTTGAAAAAAGAACACAGTGATGGAGTTTCTAAATGATGACCTAGATGTATTGGACATAATTGAAAATGGAATACCAAGGAGAATGTATAATCGAGCAAATCACTTTCTTGAAATGGATAACCTGACTTTTTTCCAAAGATTTCGCTTGATGAGAGAAACCGTTGTAGAAATAATACTTCCACAAATAGAGGAGCATTTGGAGTTTCATTTGTAAGTAGGTAGACTTAATTACTTTTTTTATCAAATCAGTCAATACTATTACCAGACTGAAAGATGAGAAAATATCTGGTTATTTTTTTTGCAGTAATAGTCTCCCCACTAAATTAATTGTTGACCACTCTCCGATTTTATGCCACAGATGGGCACCTGTCATCGGTTGCAGATTTTATGGGAATACATACTTTACAGCATCTAGAATAATAAAAAAAACAGAAGTATTGGCCAGTTTACACCCTCAATATATAAGAATGCCACAAAACGAAGAAATTGTACAGGTCCAAAATTACTGTTTCAGATTGCATCATTTCCACAAGTAATAGGATGCATTGACGGAACTCATATACGCATTCAATCTCCAGGTAATCTTTTAAATAAATTAGGTAAGTAATGAAAGAAATATATATGGGTAGGTTTTACAGGAATAATCTTGAAAGAAACTCTAAACCCTGTACTTTTTTTTTAAAAGTCAATTGTCAATATAGAACGAATCACATTTTTCAGGAGGAGCTGACGGAGAAATATTCCACAACAGAAAAGGATATTTCTCAATAAATGTTCAGATGATTGGAGATTCTGATCTAAAAATTAGAGATGTTGCACGTTGGCCCGGTTCGCAACATGATAATACAATCTTCAATCATAGCCGAATAAAATCATGATTGGAAAATGGAGATTTCCAAAATTGTATCTTGTTAGGTATGACTGTTTTTAAAAATAAATCTGTAAATTTGTTCTTTAAATTCGAGTTTATGTAAATTTGCATCATCTTGTTGTAGTTATATTTTATTAAAATCCTATTTTTGCATTAATCTACAAATATTTTGTCAGGTGATAGTGGTTATGCCTTGAAGGATTATTTGCTTACTCCAATAACAAACTCCATAGGACAAGGAGAAGTGTTATATAATGAAGCTCATATATACGAACGCGAAGTTGCATAGAACGCTTGTTTGGGGTTGTAAAAAAAAGATTTCCAGTGTTAGCCTATGGTATACGCTTGCATATAGAAACTTTGTTAACTGTCATAGTTGCTACATCAGTTCTGCATAACATGCATGAAAATGAACCACCAGCAAAAATAAATAATGAACTGGATTATTTAATTGCGATGGGAGATATTCCAGACATTGTACATAACAATAATCAAGGAGTTATATTTAGAAATGAAGTTTAAATTATTTTCAAAATATGGCTTAACTTTCCCTTACTGTTTATATAGCTGATTAAATAAATATTAGGTTATATCTTATATGCATGAATAAAACAAAATGAAAAATAGGAAAGTTTTATTGGCATTGCACAAGGTGAAAAATTTACTTTGTTAAAAACTAAATGCCTATCTTAAACATAATAATTTATATTCATTTTCATTTAATACAAAATAATAATTCCCTATACATATAACCTTAATATTTAAAAACAGACAAAAGAAATCAGAGCATCAACTCGGCTGATTCTAATAAATTTACATCTGTCTCATTAAAAACAGTAGTAATTAACTGCTTCTTTTTAAGGGCAATATCAAACCTCAATAAAGTCATTTTTTGCTCATGTTCTTGTTGTAATCAATTTGCTAGCTGAATTTTTTTGTCTAGAGTAAAATCAACATCGGAAGACACCAAGCTGCGCAAAAAAAGTGACGTCAGAGTGTAAAGCTCAACAAAAAATATACGTTTGAAAAATAAAAGTTTAGGTTATGTTACTCGTTTGTTGTTCAAGGATACAATTTTAGAATAAAATTTTGAAATAATCATAAAGTAAAATAATATTTTATTGTCATAGTTACAAAATCTAGTTTTTAAAATACATTTGCCAATAACAATTAATCTCCTGATTTTTAGCCAGATTTAAACATTAGCAGAGCATTATTTATAAAGCCCATTTCACCACCTAAAATAATGATAAATAGCAACATATTTACGTTATAAAATTAAATAAACATGTGTATATAACTGGTCGTCCTGCTTTCCGATAATTAGTGATCGGACGTATATATGCACAATGCAAAGAACGTATTTCATGTCATTCTATTATAATCTTACGACGATCGGATGTTTTTTTCCACCTACACAAAACCCAAGATAAGATATGATTAAAAATTCAGTAAACTTACCTGAAGCTCATTTTAAAAGTAAACTTCTAAATGACGTTTTTTCCCGAATATCCAACTGTTTCGTCATCTTTAATTCCTTGAATATTACAAAATAAAACGTTTATCCAACTGCTTTTACCTGAATTGATACTTTTAAAGTTTTTGTAATTGTTCCACACAATCTTGCGAGCTCTTCAGATAATCACATGGCGTTTTCTTGCTTGAGGTGCTTGAGCGTTATGAGATATACTTGCTGCACATTTATATAAAAGAACTAGATTTGGTTACATTAATATAACATGAAATTAATAATTAAAGTAACTTACTTATAAATTCAATACAGGCAGCGATAGTTTTAAAATAAACTGTTTTGTAGAATACGTAATAAACAAATTTGATACGCCGGAAAAACAAAAGGTTATAAACAAAAGTTGGAAACGATCAGCTGGAATAACGTTTTTAGAGCGCATACTAATATCTGTGTCATTTTCCAATCATTACTGCATCTTTATCTAGTTTAAAATGCGTTTCTGCGCTGGTGTCTTCCGATTTTGATTTTAGTCTAGCAATATTTCGTACTTCTCAGCAAGAGTTGAAGATGACAAAGGTCTAATCACTGATGGTCTACGTCTAGAGAAGTTCAGTCTTTTTTTGCAGGGGTGGAATTATTAATGTCTAAAAGCATTAAAAATAATGTAAAATTAAAAAAACTTCATAAGTTGTTACCTTTTTAATATTATTTTGAAGGCACGGATTACAATTTTTTCCTAGATCACCAGGCTTTGTTCATGTCCAGTTCAGGGACTTGTCCTTCACCTACATAAACAAAAAATTTAAAATGGATACTTTAACATAAATGCCTTCTAAAAGGATAATAAAAACTTAATACTTACAGAGTCAGTTAGATTCATTGATGAACTCGGTTGATCTTCTACAAAGATAAATTCTATTTGATCAGTTGGAAACCGAAACAGAATTAGTATCACTTTCCATTATTATTGGGTCCGTCGAGGGTTCTTTGATTGAGTCTCTCATACTAATTTGCTTTCCTGTGACTCCATCATTATCGAAAGGATTTGCCAATCTGAATATTGTTTTAGTATTTACAATATCTAGGATTAAATCCTCACACTCGTCTTTTTTTATTGAAGACGGAGGTCCGTCACCTGTTTTATATAGTGATCTTCTTTGCTGCCCAGCCTTTTTCCGAATATCTTCTTTTAAATTATCGTAGTATTTCCTCAGCGAATCACTATCGCGAAAACAGTTGGGAGAAACACTGTTAAACTCTTGAGTTATTTTAAACAATGCTAATTTCTTATCATTCACTGAAACAGCATCAGTCTTTTTGTTTTCGACAATATTTTTGTGCTTTCCAACAATCGTTAAACGCGCCTCTTTCTCCTTGGAAGAGTAATTAGGAGCTCTTGATCGTTTTTTATCCATATCGTCTTCAAAACACCGTTTTTTTTGTATCCAAAAATATAATTATTTATAAAGAAAAGGAATATTAGGGTTAAAATTTTGACCTGCAACTAACCACCAATAGCTGAAAACCCTAGATTTTTACAATGTTGTCGGATTTACGATTACTTAGTTAAGTATTCCATAATGACACTGCGGTGCAACTTGAGCATTGTTAAGGCTTCTTAAATTTTAAGTAACTCATAACTATTCTAAACTTAAGCGTGGTTTAAGATTTTAAAAACGTATGTCGTTATTGGTTCATATAGTTAGTAATTTAGAATACCAACAAAGCATCGTCAATCTTTCTAGGTTATTTTCAAATTTAAGCTGCGCTGTCAAATTTAAATAAAATTATTGTTCGAATATCTCGGGATTTAACACCCTAATGCCCATTTGCACAGTTTTCAGTTTAAGTAAGGTTTAGCAAAGCCGGCTTAAATATTTAAAGCCGGTTTAACTTCACCTTTATTGCACCGACACTTTAATTGTACGGTTTAAGTAAACTTCGTTTCACAACGACAACATCGCATTTTTAACCTACGATTTTAGGAACTGTAGTTTCTAACTAAATTTTGTTTACGAAATTGCTGTTTTAATTGGTTTTATAACCAAACTTTAGTTATCTGTTTGTTGTACGAAGATGGAAAGTGTTTTTACAATGGAAACTGCAACTGGCCAAGAAAACAAAAGGAAACGTTCTGTAAATTACCCACTGCATGAAAAACAGTTACTAATATCAATAATTAGTAAATTTAAATCTGTAATTGAGAACAAAAAACAGACGGTGTGTCCCTGGATGAAAAGAATAAAGCTTGGGAGAAAATTGCACAACAATTTAATTTGGAATCTCCAAATCTGTGCCACAGATCAGTGGATTCCTTGAAGAAATTTTATGACAATCAAAAAATTAATTAGAAAGAAAGCAGCACAGAATAACAAAGAAATTTATTTAACTGGTGGGAAGGTTGCAGTAACAATTGATGATCCAGCAGATGATTTGCTTCTGTCGATTATAAATAACAAAACTGTGTATGGACTGAAAATTGTTTCGATAGTGATGCAATTACAAATGCAACACTTGCAGCAACACATGGTTTCACTGAAGGAATTGATGCTGTGGAAAACGATTTTGTAGATGGAGTTTCAGTAACTTCCTCGAATTTGGAGTTAATGCGAAGACGATATAGAGGAGAACCCAACACCCAACTAGTAATTTAACTATCTTAAACACCAATTTTGTAGAGGTAAATTAGTTAAAATCTTAAATTGATATTTGCAATAATATAGTTTTTTTAAGGATGCTGCAAAAGACTGGGGACATTACAAAGGCTCAGACCTAAAAAAGCCAATTACATCATCATTAAAGAGACAACAATCAAAGGTAAGAGTAATGACCCTTTAATTTTGATAAATACCTTACCATTACATCCATAGCCTTCTAAACTAAAAGCAAATACATCAAGACACAGGCCAATGTCTGTAGCGAGGACCTTCACCTCATCTTCATTAGGGGAACAATACAATAACTTTTTAAGCAAGAAAATGGAACTGGTAGAATGCCACAAAAAGGAGCATGAATTACGTTGCGAACTCTTGCAACTGGAAATTGAAATTAAAAGAAAGGAACTTGCCAGTTTATCAGAGTAATAGTCAACAAAATCTGTCACTTTTATAATATTTATTTTTTGTTTATATTAATGTTTATGTTTTAAATCAATAAAATTACATGTTATTAAAATAATTTATAATTTGATTTCTAGTATTGTGAATCCTTTGTTGACCCAATCCATTGTCATTAGCTAAATGAGGAATCTGTCCCACCTCGATCAAATAATTTAATTCTTCTAAATTAAGTTCACCAGGTATTGGTGGATCGTTTCGACATGTCAACTGCAATATTGTGAAGTACAGCACAGGCTGTAATTAGTGTCAAAACTGTTTCTAGTTTAAGACGAAGTCCATATGCCAGAACAGGAAATCTGTTTCCAAACGCCAAAAGATGTTCAACAACATTTCTTGTGCGATATGAGACTCATTGTACAGCTGTTCACCTCGGGTTCGTGGTTGTCCAATTGGAGTTAAGAAATTGTTTGAATTTGCATATCCACTATCACCTATACAAAATAATTCTACAAGTATTGAAAGATATAAAAAATTCTACTAACCTAACAGGACACTGTTTCAAATTCATTCACCTAAAACGTCTCTGATTCTACTATTCATGTAAATTGTCATATCATGAGCAGAACCAGGCCATCTTGCAACTACATCTCTGATCTTTAATGTACTATCACCCACCACTTGTGTATTAATGGAAAAATAAGATTTCTATTTCGAAAACTTCTGGGTCTGGACCCCTGTAAAGTAATAATTTAAAAACAGTTTCACTTATTATGAATTGACCTACCAGGAGACTGTATACGGATGTGTGCAGTCAATACAACCTATTACTCTTGGGAAAGAAGCAATGTTAAAAATTCATTTTGTACCTGAATCATTTCTTGAACTGTAGGCATTTGTATATACTGTGGAGATAATATTGCAATTGCGTTAGATACCTTACATATAATCCTAGATGCAGTTGAGACATCTATACCCATGAAATCTGCAATACTTGCTAAATGTCCAGCACTAGCATAGAATCTAAGACTAGTTAGTAGCTGATTTATAGGGGAGATGCTGTTATTACTGAAATTAATTGAAATAAATGCATTAGTTTGAATATTGAGATTACCATTACAGGTCATTATCATATTCTAGTTGTTGTTCAATAAGTCTTAATACATTCAGAACAGTAGGTTGCGTTAAGCGAAATCGTTGGAAAAATGTCAAATGGTCCATTTCATTAAAATAATCTGGTCGAAATTCGTATTCTTCTTGGAAAAACAAATTCAACTACATCAAAAATTTCTAAATCATTGTCTAATAAATCATCATCATCGTCATAATCATAAATAAATAAATCCATTATAACTTTGTTTTTCAATAATATTTGTAACTTATTTATTATGGTACCCGTTAAATAGGTTAGAATCTAAACCTAACATTCAATTAATCAGTTTACGCAAGCGCAAGCTTCGGCTTTACATTTAAGCCGACAAAATTGACGGTTTACAATAAACCTAGTTTAAAAGTGTTATTACAAACGGTGCAAAGAAAATTTTCATTCCGAAACTGGGTTTAGCGTAAAACCAGGCTTTACGTTTACGGTGCAAATGGGCATAAAGGTCTTAAAAATCCCCGCCCACTCGTATAAATAAAGTCGAATTTCGTTTAAGGTCATGTAAGGTCCACCGAGTGTGGGTAGTCATATGATAAAAATATATTGTACAACTGTAAAAGATTATCAGAACCGAGACCGGGTCAATAAAATTTCGTTTTGGATCTGTTTTACAAATTAATTATATCAATAAGAAACGAATTAGCTAGCAGTAGGCAGTGCCCGAATGAAGTGCGAAAAGTTTGGTTAATTGCGGAGGATAGTTTTTAGCCGACAGATCTCACTGCGTCAAAAGAGTCAACACTGTAATTTGGTTAACGAAGCCACTTATAAATAACAGATTTTGTCATAAATATACATATATATATATATATATATATATATATATATATATATATATATATATATATAAAGAGAGAGAGAGAGAGAGAGAGAGAGAGAGAGAGAGAGAGAGAGAGAGAATTCTATCCAAGCTGAGCCAGGGATAGCAAACTGTATATACAATCTTGAGCCAGAGAAACAAACTTGAGCCATATATGTGGCTCAGGTTTGTTTTCCCATGTTAAACGGGTCACATGACCTCAAATAACTTCTACGAGTTCATTTAAAATTGACTAAACGTTAACCAACCATTGAAGTTAATTATTGTCGCATGTTTCCTTAGTAATCAAATTTTTCGCGGCAATTTTTACCTCCAAAATAAGGCTCAGCTTGGTATGAAATATATACATTTTAGTTCAACTTAATGTCTACCGTGGCGTTACTGTGCTTGCTACATATACAAAATGTATATGTCAAATCTCAGATCGTACATTACAACCTGAGCCTCCTAGATTTGGCAACACAGTATTTCTATTTATAGATCTTTTGTTTTGATTATTTTGTCGAATCTGAGCCAGTGAATCCCGGACAGCGAGTAGTGCGATGTGGATATATTGAAACTGCATTTTATCAATAATGTCCCAAAGAACTAAGAGGATTCTTTCTTTGGTTGATATTGACACAGGTAAGAAATATTTAAAACAAGTTGACCCTTAATATTAAATATTATGGATCAACAAATCCGGTGTGTAGTGCGAGAATGTGATACCTTATAAAACATTACATCCATATAATAATCGCGGTTACATAGTTTAGCAATTACTAGTATGCAACATGATACTTCGTTTACGTTTTAAATTAATAAAGATTGTGTAAGATTTTATAACATTATCCATGTAAAAATTTTTTCTTTGCGACAGCTGTTTTAACAAAAAAAGAAAAAGTTTAAATTTTTAATAGTTCAGGTTTACCCTTACTCTTCATTAATATACCTGTTTTTTGTTACTTTCTATATGCCGTTGACTTGACCACTTTCATCATTTTAATATATCTTTTTTCAATCGATTTATTCTTTAATTTTATTTGTTTTCCACTTTTTTATTCTAATGATTACAGGTACAAATACTAAAAATAATCAGATAGCCGATTTGGAAAAAAATATTTCGGAAGAGTTTGATCCCATTTCAAATTGGGTAATAGAGATAGATCCAAAAATATTAAAGGAACAGTATTACAGTACCAACAAATCAGATCAGAAAAATATTGACAAGAAAAAGTTGAGTCGACCAACAGACTACATAGAAAAATTCATATTATCCCCGACATTAACAGAGACCATTAAAAAACAATCTGTGGACTTTAATATTGAAAGAACATTTAATCTGTTAGATCTAATTTTGATAACCCAATTATTCCCGAAGAAAGTCCCTACATGTGCAAAAGTGATGATCACAATTCTATTCCGAAATCCGATCAAAGTGAAGATAATAAATCTAGTTATGTCTGTAATAACTCAGATGAAATAAGTGATACTTTGAACGTAAGTACAAATAATTGATTAATTGATTGCTCTGTAGCAATTATGACAAGAATAATTCTTAAAAATTTCATATTTATTTATTTTTAAAACATCGTAACTGGTTTCGATGTTGATACATCATTTTCACACGGAGCTGTTTCTACGTAATATCATTGACTATAAACAGAAAAAGCCTTGCAAGCCAATGCAATGAAATGTCCATATAGGATGTGACGTGCAGTCAGCAATTTGTATTTAGCGATTGTCGAAAACAAAAATGTGATATAGGGATATCCAATTACTTCATGAAACGGAATTTATTTCCGTGTTGCTTTGTTGCTATGTTCCTTACCGCACACTTTGTCCGCCCTTGAGTTAAGAAATAAAACTGATTATTTTTAACGGTATTTATTAACAACTAACGTTACACTTCTTGACAATAATTGACACCACTATTTAAATTCATTGCAATTGAGAATTTTGTATTTTTACTAAACTAAAGGAAAAACTAACTGCTCTCTGACCTGGTTTTATAACTTTTATGTTTTTAATCCAAGTAAACAATACTAAGTTGAAAACACTGACGTTTGCGTTCCAAGAAAAATTTTGATTTTGAAAATGTTAGATCCATAAAGATTTATAATGATAGTGTGTTACAGGGTGTAACTTAAAGGTTGGATTCTTTAGATGGGAAGTACTGCATCACTAAACAAATTTTAAAATATGTTTATTTGGTCAATCGCTTTAAAATGTTCGAAAACGTCCGAAAACAAAATTTCAGCAAAAAACATCTTATCTGTCTGTGTGTGTGTGCGTGCGTGCGTGCGTGTGCGCGTGCGCGCGGGGGTGCGGGCGTGCGCGCGCTCCGGCGCAGGCGCGCGCGCGTGCGCGTGGGCGTGCGCGTGCGTCAATAGTAATATGTAATAAACCTGAATATGGTTAAAATTTTAGAGTTTGGGTTCTGCAAAAAAGAAGAATTATAAAATGCAAATTGACGTGTACCTACATACCGTAGATATAAATGTAAAGGTAAAGGATAAGTATTTTCAAGTGTTTTAGGTTATTTAAGCAAATCAAGCCCTTTTGGCCTTAAACCAACTCTAAAAAATTTATAAAAAAATAGGAACTCAGTTTAAGTAGTAAAAAAGTTTAATAAAAACTTACTTTGTCAACAAGCTTTTGGAGAACATGGAAATTAAAAAGATTTATCGTACACTAACTACATTTAACAAAGTACAAATAAAAAGAAGGTAGAGCCCTTACGGATTAAAACAGACTTTAGTTGTGTAGATAATCTAGTAATGGCGACTGCAACACTTCCCATTGTAATTTAGTCAATGAACAATTGAATGTGTTACCGTTAATAGATCGTCTACTCAACTAAAGTCTGTAGTAATTTGTCAAGTCTCCTTTTTACTTGTATTTTAGAGAACGTGGTTCCCTTGGTAGTATTTGGACAGTGCCATGGTTCGTCCAAGATATTTACATATAATAATGAGTGAAATGTTCCCTAGTACTATTATTTTATACTATTTTTTTAAATAGTTTTGGAATGTGAGATTTATTGTGTATCATGTTGTTGGATCTTTAGAGCGATGAAGATTGTGTACACGTATTGTTATATAATTTTCGAACCGATATTTCGTTCTGGACTGCTCGGTTGTTGTGGAAATGCGAATACATCGAACCCGGTAACGGTATTTTAAAAATAAAAAATAAACCTTAAACTAAGAATAATTATTCTTAGTTTGAAAATTATTTATTTATTTTTCTTTAGGATGCTTTATCACCAAATTCTGATACGGCTTCAGGGAATCGAAGTCTCAACTGAAGCTCCGAAAGTTTCTAATACTTATAATATACCGAAAAAGATAAACGTGCTCTCTGAATATATAATAAAACCAAGCACTTCCCTTCACTTCGCAGAAATAAATACAACAAATCCAACCTTCAGCCAACCGAGTAGTAGCGGCATCATACTAAATAAAATTAAATCTGATAATCATTGTCAACTGCCTATAGTGATAGTCCCTTCCAGAGAATCAGTTTTACATTTACCAATTAGATCTGAGTTGGATCTTCCAATCATTGTTGCTGAAGAAAATGATTATATTTCCAAATATGATAAAAACCAAACAACAAACGATTTTAGTGATTCTGAAAATATTTGGAATAATAACTGGTACATCTCTTAATGACTACAGTGATTCTGGGGCGGTGAGTTTAAGTACACATATATTCAGAAACATATTTAGCAATACAGTTTAAATTTTAGGGTACCTTGTTAGAAATTAATAAAAGTTGCGATCAGGAATTCATCGTTCATTCTTTCAAATCTGAGACATTAACAGATTTGCAGAAATCTAATCAACTTGTTGAAAGTTGTAAAGTAATTTATCTTTATCCTAACAATAAAACATGAATCTTTAATTCTTTTAGGTAGCTGGTACTAAAATTATTTAAATTAAAAATGTCAAAATTAAATGTAAAATAATTAATTTGGCTTTAATATTACATAATCAATTAAATCCTTTTATTATTTGGTAAAACTGTAGTTTGTTGCCTAGTATTCACTGAGTATTTTAAAAATTCCAAAATTATAATTATATATATATATATATATATATATATATATATATATATATATATATATATATCAATACCGTAATTCGGAGGTCATTAGCATACATGTAAATAATCAACCAAATACAATGTAAAAGAATGTCACGATCACATTATGGTAATTTTTATTATGATTATCATGGTAAATTTTTAAACGATTGGCTAAAAATACGCCTGTTGTACAATTACAGTATCGTACAATTACAAGCTAAAATTGTAAAATTTGAGAAAAAAATTTACAAGTGTGTGCTCATGAAAGCTGTGGTGGCTTGTATTATAATGACAAGACTATTGTAAAAAAGCGGACAGCTTGTTTTGTGATTAGAAGGTAATTGGGATATTACTATGATAATCATTACAAATAATTAATTATTATCATGGAAATTTCACAAGATCGTGTTTTCAGTATAGAGCACTTGGTTAAAAATAGGAAATGGTTAGCAGTTTTATATCAAAAACATTTCAAACTATGTGGTTATTTATCGCCAAAAGCTCTGATAACTTATTATCCTAAAATAAATAATTTTCAAATGACGAATGTTTTAAACATTATTAAACGATTTTAAAATATCCGTCACTTTAAGACTATTGATTTTAGAACATTATGGTTATAAGACCCTTTTTGAAGAAATTTACCCACAGAATTAAAAAAGACGTTCGCTTTCGTAAAAAAAGTACCTATCTACTGCTAATGACACGGGGTAGCGAGGTATGGAAATAACATATTTTAAAACTGTAGAACTTTGATATGCCTGAAATTTTCACCATACTTTTACTGGTTATCTGCAGGGTAAACTTGATAGCTACCAAAGGGTCCAACTAATTTCTATAAACCCAGTAATGAAATTACGGCCTTTTGAAAATGCCAATTCAACACTAGGTACATGTTTACAGAGAAATTTATAAAAATTACTTACCTATTTTAATATTACACCCAAATTTTTGTTAGTAGGAGTAGTAAAGTTCGTTATAAGTTACCCTGTATAACGAAAACTAATATTTAAACGTTTTTAGAGGAAGTGGAAAAAACGAGCATTAAGCATTATAAAGATAAAAAACGTTTTGCTTCTTTTGAAAAAGATGTTTCACATTTTTCAAGACACCTAGTACTTGGCACCAAAATGAAATAGAAGTCCAGCGTCTACTTTCATATAAAAACATGTCAAAGGAAAGACGAAGCTTTAAGGAGTTTAAAAAAGAAATTATGTGAAAAATCGATCTACTTTGCAAATAAGGCCAGTCAGACGAGTACAGTCAGAATGTCAACAGAGCGGCGAATTTCTTCCTTGTTCATATTGTTTAGGATTCTATAAAAAGAAAAGTTTATACAGACATACAAAATCTTGCAGTAGCAAGTCCCCATCTGCACAGGAAAAGACAATGTTCTCAAAGTGAAGGTCAAACCGCGTTACTTTTGGAAAATTTAAACATGATGAACTATTACAAAAGGAATTGTTTTTCACGAATGAGAGCCGATGATATCGTATTGATAGCCAAAAAGGATACGTTACTCTGTAATTACGCATATTCATATGAAAGGTAGGAGAAGCAAAGGAAATTTGGACTTTGTGAGAACAGTAAGAAATTTGGCTAAGTTACTACAATCCGCACAAAAAAAAGTGACATTAAAGGTTTAATTGATTTGTTACCACACTTTTTAAAACAATTATTGAAGGAGTTAACATTATCGGAGGATATAACGAGAACAATGATGTATACGAATCAGGTTGCCATGAACTTTGGAACGTTATTAAAAAATGTTGTGATTTGTCTTATCCAACTGCTCCAAGAAACCAACACCGAAGAACGTAAGGAAAATTAAAACCCTGAAAACTAATAGAATCTCAGTGGGCTAATGAGGTCTCTGCTCAAGCTAGTTCTAACTTGAATAGTAAAAAATGGAATAAAGAAGAATTATTACTAACAACAGATCTTAAGAAACTTAAGGATTATTTAGAAAGATTGGCCCGTGATACATTCGAAGAGCTCCATACTAATGCAAAAGATAAAGTAGCTTACAGCACTTTAAAAGAAGTTTTGTATTGTCAAATAATCTTAATGAATAGAAAACGACCAGCAGAAGTGGCACAAATTAAAATAGACACGTATAAGTCAGTCAATCTAGATAATCAGGAAAACGAATTCGAAGGCTGTCTCACTGAAACACAAAGAATTTTACTAAATTCCTGTAGTCGTATCGTAGTTAGAGGAAAAAGAGGACGAGGAGTTCAATTTTACTTCTCAAAATATGAGAGAACATTTTGATTTTTGATAAAAATAAGGTAATTTCATCGAAGACAATTATTACATTTTCCATACAACAGGAAAAATTTCCTAGATGGAACCAAAGTCCTATACAAATATGCTGAAAAAAGTGTGGTATTCAAAATCCAAAAACGCTAAGTGCTACGAGATTGCGTAAACATTTAGCAACGGTAACCCAACTACTCCAATTTTCAAAGGAGGACTTGAGCAGCTTTCAAATTTATGGGACATACTTCAAACCCACTTTAATTTTTATAGGCTTTCTGATAGTACGTATCAAACAGCTAAAATTTCCAAACTGTTGCTGCTTGCGACTGAAGGTGGATTGGAAAAATATAAAGGTTTGGACTTGGACAAAATAAACATTAATTTAGATCCAATTTATGAGGATTACGACATAGAAGATCTTGTTTCAGATCCAGCACATGATCATTCAACAAATATTTTAAATGATGATTTGACAGAAAATTTGAATGCCACTAATAAACAGACTAACGTTATTAAGCAGCCCAGTGTCAAACAGACTTGGTCTCTAGAAGAGAAAACAATTATTGCAACTCATTTTGCAAATAATATTAAAAGAAAGAAAGCTCCGACGCAAACTGAGATAACTTTGTTTATGGACGAATATCCTGACTTGCATTTTTTATTTCAACAATAACATTATTTTAGCGTTTTAACCTAAAAACGATCACAAAGAACTAATAATCTAACACAAAAGGCAAATAAAAACTTAATTTGTCTGCCTTAAGTTTTATTACAAGTATGTGAGGCCTTATAAACTATTTTACAACGATTATAGTGACAAAAATTTTAAATAGAGAAGCTCTAACAATCCACGACACTAAATAAATAAGAGGCACTTAAAATTGCAACAGATGTCAGCTTTGTTGTATCAAATCTATAAAATTGTATATTTTGGCTCAACTTGGATAGAAGTTTCTAAGAGGTTCAGGATAGTATGGAAAGTATAATATACATAAAAAACCAATAAAGTAAAAAAAAGTTTTTGGTACTTGTTTTAATTGTATATTGTACTTATTACCATACCTTTGTAGGTATAAATGATGTACGTTCCTTTCAATTTATTTTCAATCATTTCTATAAGTGGCTCAGTATAGTATTATCTATCTAGTGGTTCAGATTGGATAGAATAATCTATATATATGTATATATATATATATATATATATATATATATATATATATATATATATATATATATATATAACGAATGTAAACCTAAGTACAGGTATTACAGAGGTATATGTTAAATATAATAATTCTTTACAATGTTATAAAGTAACAAAGATTCTAATTTTTGCTATAAATTCAAATATTGGAAATCTTGTAATTAAAAGTCATCACCTTCACTTTCACTATCATCTTCACTCGACTCTCCGACATGTATTACTAGAGGTTTTACCATTTCCTCAGTTGGTTTTTGAACGTCTCACCACTGGCTCATTTCCTTGGTTTAATGAATCCTTCCATAGCTATAAAACATTCTCGTCCCTGAAGCCCTGTCTTCAAAACGTTTTTGTTGTAATACTGTTTACAAATTAACTCGATGGGGTTGAATTGGCAGTGATATGGAGGTAAACGTAAAATTTGATATCCTCATTGATGAGCGATTTCATCAATTGCATATATTTTTGGAACTTGTAAATCCTTGGGAATTTGTAATAATTCCACTTTCAGCATATCATTCGAATGAGGAATGTTGTGTTTTCTTAAAAATTGAAGATCTTCTTTCTTCCAACTACTTGAAGGTAATTTTTCTACTAATGTAGAATGATAACTGGCATTGTCAAGAATTATCAAACTTGGTTTTTCTAAATTTGGTAAAAGCTGTTCTTGAAACCATTTTTGAAATAAATCAGCGTTCATATTATCGTGGTAGTCTGCTGCCTTACTTTTACTGGAAAATACCAATGATGAATTAGGTATAAAACCATCCTTCTTGCCAGCACCCAGTACGATAAAACTAAAATTTATTCCGTTAAAAATATTTTTAACAAATCGGACTATTTTAATTACCGTTTTCCTTCTCCTAGCGGTTTGTTTTTTGTGCTTTTCAAATCATTATGATGCCATGATTTTCGAACGCTTCCTCGACTAAAAATCCACGTCTCATCCAAAAAGACAGGATTGTAACTAATTTCACAACTTTTATTAGCAAAATATTTTCGCAAAAATGTTGCTCGAGCACCAGCAATATGAACCTGCTCCATTAAACGCCTTCTTCCATCGTCAACTTTGAATTCAAAACCAATTTTGTGTAACAATTGTTTCAAGCTCGTTTTACTGAAGGTAAATATTTTATCTTCTTTAAGTTCAGTTTGGAGTTTTTCGATAGTAATATGTGAGCCTAAAATTAAACAATGATTAATTAATTTAAACGTCTTTCACGTATTCGTCGACATCCTCTGACTTCGACTTCAAACGCACCCTTTGTTTTTGCGATGAATCCGGCGCCGATTTCCCAGATTCTAAAGCGAGAGCCATTCTTGTCTTTGTCCGAGTTACGGTTTTCTCGGAAATGCCGCATACGAGAGCAGTTCGCTGCACACATAATATTACATAAATATAAGTTTAACTAGTGAAACTTATTAGCGTACTTGGATAATGGAAGTTAAAGGTAAACCCCCCGTTATCGCGTTCCATCTCTAAATAATGCAGTATATTCATTAACATTACTTGAGTTTGGCTTTTCAAAGATATACCTTTTAATGGCATCATTATTTGCCGCAAAATAAATAAATGCATTCAATCAATTGGAAATACATTTTGCATTATAAACTTACCTCGTAATAGTGAATATTAATAATAATAGTTTTGAAAAAACTGTTGTTTACAAATGCAATGGAAACTAATTTAAATTCGTCAAGAAGTTATTTACGAAATTATTCGAGAGCACTTGTTTTATATCGACGGTTTAAATAAATAGTTCGGTCTCCGATACCTGTCGTTTTTGAAAAATATTTTGTTCGTTTAATTGTGTTACGATTTTTCTAAAGATTTGTTTTGTGTTATCCAACTTAAATTAATTCCATTTATACCAAATTAAAACCCATTTTATTTGGTCAAAGTTTTTTATTTCAACGGACAATTTTTTAAACAAAATTTTTATCGGTAGCTAAAATAAAAGTGTTATCAACAAAATTTTGGATATTTAAACATATTTTAAAACGATATCACTCATTAAGCTTTAAAATTATTTAAATAAAAAGTTACCGAAATAAAATAAGTGGTTTGGGTTTGCCGATTTTGGAGAAAACATCTTTAAGTTTGGAAGTTGGTGTCTTCGACAACCGAGAATCGAGTTAGCAGTATTGGGTGATGGTAACAACTGTAATCAGTGGACATTGCCTACATCCAGTTGGAGTATCCGAAGACATCAATCTACCGGAGGACAGTATATGTGAGTCAAATTTAATAACCCTACCTTGTAATCATTGATAAATTTCCTGCAATTAATATTTGTTAATGTATTTTGGTTAAGAATTTTAAATATTTACTTGTGTAAACACCTGTAAAGATATTAATTTATTTTCTTTTCTAAATTTTCATTTTGGATCTAAACTTTAATTTTCTAAATTATTTATTTGACAGTTTTAAGTTACTTAAGTTCATTACAACGCATGCGTTGATAGCAAATTACATTCAAAATAATTTTATACTTTCAATATAATTATATAAAGGGTATTTCATAAACACATTTAGATTCAAAATTTTAACTTCAAACTAAATTCTGAACTCTATCCCCATTTGAGATCTGAGCTAGTCTGCATATATACATAAAAGTTAAAAATATTTTAAATCATATTAATAACCATTTAAAATTTAAATATTTCTCAAACTAAATATATTAATTATTTTATCTCAAAACTTATAGTCGAAATAAATTTAGTATCATATATATCGTAGTATACTGCTATACTATATATACTGGAAAATACCATATGATGATATATAGGTATATATATACCATCCTATGTTGACCAAGTACAGTACAGATATTTAAACTAAAATTCTATTACAATGTTATAAAGTAACAAAGATTCTAATTTTTATAATTCAAATATTGGAAATCTATTAATTAAAAGTCATCACCGTTTTCACTATCATCCTTCACGGTTTGACATTTATTACTAGAGGTTTTACCAATTCAGCTCTTCTTGATGCCATGATTTTCGAACGCTTCCTCGACTAAAAATCCACGTCTAATCCAAAAATACAGGATTGTAACTAATTTCACAACTTTTATTAGCAAAATATTTTCCCAAAAATGTTGCTCGAGCACCAGCAATATGAACCTGCTCCATTAAATGCCTTCTTTCATCGTCAACTTTGAATTCAAAACCAATTTTGTGTAACAATTGTTTCAAACTCGTTTTACCGAAGGTAAATATTTTATCTTCTTTAAGTCTAGTTTGGAGTTTTTCCTAAAATTAAACAGTGATTAACTCCATTTCAACAATAATTTCTGAATTATTTACCAGTTGCATGTGTCAATTTAAACGTCTTTCACGTATTCGTCGACATCCTCTGACTTCGACTTCAAACGCAGCCTATGTATTTGCGATGAATCCGGCGCCGATTTCCCAGATTCTAAAGCGAGAGCCATTCTTGTCTTTGTCCGAATTACGGTTTTCTCGGAAATGCCGCATACGAGCAGTTCGCTGCACACATAATATTACATAAATATAAGTTTAACTAGTGAAACTTATTAGCGTACCTGAATAATGGAAGTTAAAGGTAAACTTGGCCCCCCGTTATCGCGTTCCATCTCTAAATAATGCAGTATATTCATTAACATTACTTGAGTTTGGCTTTTCAAAGATATACCTTTTAATGGCATCATTATTTGCCGCAAAATAAATAAATGCATTCAATCAATTGGAAATACATTTTGCATTATAAACTTACCTCGTAATAGTGAATATTAATAATAATAGTTTTGAAAAAAACTGTTGTTTACAAATGCAATGGAAACTAATAAATTACGAAGAGAAAGATAAATTATTATAACTACAAAACAGGATGCGATTATACGAAACGAAATACGACCAATAATTTGAGGTTAAAGAGCCGAAGACATCTGACAGCGTCATGCGCTTTGACTTTCGAATTGACATACGTTTTAAGTCCTGCATTTAAAATATATAGCAGACGTATAAATTATAACCCGTCTTTCTTTAAGTGGGAACTTCGCACTAAGATAATGGGATGCATTTACAGTAATAATTGTATCCCCATTCTCGAGTCCACCATGAGATACCTCTCCCCGGCGCTACTATACATACTATATTTAAACAAAGCACACAAAGAAATCCTTATCAATTACTATACGTATTATACAAAATGCAGACAATTTGAAAAACTTAAACGATGTTACAATGGGGAAACTTCGGTAGCAAAAATGCCATCCTAAAAATATACGACAAATGAATAAATTTAATAATCATCGATTTTTTTAACGATTAATATCGTGACTGAATACATTTTTATTGAATGATCATTTGTAACAATTTCAATTTAGGTATGTATTGGATTACCTATTTCATATTTGCATTAAAATAATTTTTTTTAGTTAGTAAACATAACCTAACCTGTTCAACATCAGCTGTTTTTATCAAGGATTCGCCAAAATAAAGTTCAACGTTTATAAACTTTTAATTACACACAACAAATAAACAAAATAAGAATAACTTCTGATAAGATTTTTGTTTGTTAATCTTAGCAATCATCGAATAGGTAAATTCTTAAAACTTTCATCGTTGATCGCAGGTCTAAATATTTATATTTTTAAGAACCAACAGGAATCAATCAGTTAGCGTCATTATCAGTGGCGTAACTACGGGGTCGCAAAAGGAAGCATTGCGTCGGGGTCATCGATCCTCAGGGCCCTGGGCCCTCGAACGAATTTTTTCATCGTATTGAATTGCAAGGAATTATTTTCTTACAGGGCCCCTTTAGCAATTGCCTTTTTTAGTACTATTATTTTGCTATAAAGACAGGGGCCATTTATAAAATTTTGGATCTGGGCCTAAATTTTGCAGTTACGCCACTGGTCATTACATTAAAGCTTGTGTCTGTCACAAAGTGTTATTACTAATACGACAGTATTTATTCAGTTCACACTATTAGTTATTGTGTCGATAAATCGATAATTCTTAGATTAAGTAATAGTAGGTGTAAATGTGTACTGTAAAACTTGAATGAAGCTTCTCAATGTGATTATAATATTATAACTTGAAAAACTACTAATAGGAGGACAGAACACAAAATTGAAATAATTACTACGTTTCACAGCACTGTGCAACTTAATGAGACCCCCCTTGTTTGGTTGGAAAACATTTTTGTGGAAGTATTTCAAATTCTAATACCAATATGTAAAATAAATCACAAATTGATAAAACATTTTAAAATGTAATTTTATAAATATACAAAAATAAATAACTACATAGGTTTAATTAGTTTGGACAACAATTAACGATTAAATAATTAAAAGTGTCTTCAAAAAGACAGATTTTTGTATAAAACAGAAGGAATAAACTCAAGCGGCAACGTACGAATACAACTTGAAGTAAATACAGCGAATGACTACATTTATAAGATGAATAGTAACATATTTGTCGAATACTTTCGACACGTTTGGATCATATGCGCATGGAGGGGCGAGTGCCACGGACTTTACCAGCATAATGAAAATGTAAAACTATACAATTATATACAGTTTGTCTTGCCCATTTACAAGGGTGTCGCCAGAGAGGGGCAGGGGAGGGCTGTTGCCACCTCCCCCCTAGATAGAGATGGATTCGAACTAATTATTAAAATAAACACAATAAAAAATAGAAATAGAAACGAAGTCGTTTGATATTGTCGCTACTAACTTCTGGATGCAACGGCAACACTACTGCGAGGAGTCTTGGCCTTGGCTGACCCAACTGAATACAACTACTACATAGCGTCACAGCGCCAGTGCCGACTGCGACTACGTTGCGTTCGCGTTGTTAGTATAGTACCTATTGTTCTATGTACAAATAAAGTATAATTATATAATATTATTGGAACCAGTGTTTCAGTGAAGGTTTTTCCTACGATCCCTTTCAGTTTAGTGGTGAAATATTGGTTTGTATTTCTTTTGCAGACAGTTTAACTTACACACATGGATATCAGAAAATTTTTTGGTAAGTAGGTGTATGTGAAAGTTTAATTCTTTTGGTTATACCAATCTGGCCATTTTGTTCACTTAAAATTTTGATACCAGACGAGACATAAAATATTTTTTAGTTAACATTATGGTTTTGGGGCCATATTTATATTATTTATGTATAGTAGCTTTGTATATGTAGGTTTATAGTGTATACTCGAACTTCTCACTTCCTTTTCTCTTTCCTCCTACCTTTTGTTTCCTCTGCCGAGGTCTCAATTTTGCTAGGGGGTCTGTAACATCCATTATTTCGAATGTTACATTATTTAAGCATTTGTTCACTGCTGTTCGTATTATCTTATTATTTAACGTTGTTCTCATTATGTTATTTTCCTAAAGTAAATCATTTAATATTCAAAATTGTTGACGGTCACTTACTTAACACACATTTTTAGAATTTGGAACCACTGGTTACAGTTAGTAACATTGAATGTTACTTAGTGAGTTCTTAAAAACGTTTCTTCTTCCTGTCCAAATTGGTGCAAGCCATGGTTTAATATCTAGAATAATCAAATAACTTCTGGATTTATTTCATTCATCAATCGAAAGTCGGATTTATATTTGTTCTTCAGTATAAGAAATGATTAATTGGTATTATGTACTTCTACGCATTTTGCGGATATAAGAGGTTATTACAAGCGTTCAGGTATGATCTCTTCCTTTTCCTGTTTCTGTATTTAAAAATTGCTTTACTTTATAATTCACAGCAGGTATCTTATAATTTAAAACTACCTACTTTAAAGAAAATACTTTAAATATCTCGGATCTACTAAACTTTGGTTACAAACATAAGTTTATCTCGAAATTTCTACTTTGTGAACCTCGTGAAGATAATGTTAATGTTTTAATAAATTACAGAGGTTCGACCTCCACATTCGACTTCAGCCTTACTTTTCATAAATTCTACGTTTAATTTCTACTTTTACTTTACTCTGAGGATAAGTCAGACATTACCACAAATGTACTAGATATTACTCGTTCAAGTAACTCACAGTACACAATTGGATGGAGTTGCTATATACTTGTGTTCATCAACTATTATGGTGAAATGTCACATTGACTAAAGTGCCTTAATTAATAGTTATCTTTGATAATAATTTACGAAGAATTTATAACATTATATCTTTTTAAACAGTAAAGGAATAATACATAGTTAAACTATAATTTATACATTTTGTGTATGAATATACACTATTAAATTCTGTAAATGTAACAGTTGTCTTACTTTGTCATAAAATTAATTTCACTTTAAAATTTAATATAGTTATCTTGACATTAGTTTTAAAACTAAGTCAATATTACACTATTTCAATTTATTCATAGATATTATTATCTTTGTAAATTCACTAGGTTATACACATTTATAGTCGAGCTCTATGTATTATTGTTGATGATAATATTAACTATATAATGTTTAATATTCGTGTACATTGATCATAATGTATAATTGACTGCTATGTTAACTAATTTATTATTTGGTTATTATTGTACATGGTACAATATATTTAAAATGTTCTGTCGTGGCCTGTGTATTTTAATTTGCAATGGCAATTTTGATGCTATAAATAATTATCATCCTATTTAATTACTGTGTTACTGCATTTCATTGTTCTATATAATTACAGTGAATTACTGTAGTACTACCTTTTCTTAATTTAAACAAAGGATAATTGCAACATTCAGTTATTTTTGGGAATTACATTATTGGGAATAAAAGTTTTTGGTACTAGTTTGTCGATTATTACTATATATATATATATATATATATATATATATATATATATATATATATGTATATATCAAATTTGTGTATGTTTAACCTTTCTTTACAGGAAACCTGTCGAACTACCTATCTCATTGTATAATTACTTCTCCGTGGTGTGAGTTACCTTTCCTGCTTCGAGTTTTGAGGAAAGGGCTCTTTTTTTGGTATTTTACTTAAAAACTGGTGGCGTCCAAATATCTGTCCTTCGTTCTCTCTCGGACTTCAATGTTCCCCACGCATCCAAGTGCCCTCTAGCTGCTAGTCGAGGTGCACTACTCCTTCCTATTCCTATTCCCTTTTATTACATACGTGCTCAACAGCGGTGCACGTTACAGGTGTACCAGTGGATGTGTATATTAACAAATACTCCCAGGCGAGTCTTGAACAAAACTGGAAAATTATAACATCGATTATTTCCTGCATTACATTTTGCGATCCCACGACTTAGCTCTGAGGGGTAAACATTATGGTGACGGTATCCTGGAGGGGTTATACAAGCTGCGAATTGACGCAGGAGATGTGGTTTTGAAGAATCACTTTGAGCATGGAAAAAGAGTTATCGATCGGTTGATATCCAAAATGAAATTATCAGTGTTTATGGGAATGCGCTTAAGGCGGATATTATCAAGAAAGTAAAAAAAGCAGAAGCATATAGTGTTTTGCAGACGAGACAGCTGATATCTCCGGTACTGAACAAGTATCGATTGGGGTGCGATATTTTGATGAGCAGGCCAACGAAGTAGAAGTATTCCTCGGATTTGTTAAGCTTAATGCTTTGAATGCGAAATGTATTGCAAAAGCAATAGATGAGTTTTTGGCAGAAGAAGATCTTGATCTGGACAAATGCTTTGGTTTAGGATTTGACGGTTGTACACGATGTCCGGAAAAGAAGGTAGTGTGCAAGCAACCCTGCGCAGAAGATATAAAAACGTTTGTTCTTTATTGCTGGTCGCACAAATTAAATCTAGTCATTAATGATATGAATACTCTGTCTGAAATCCGGAACATCGTAGGGACCATCAAAGACATTATTACATTTTTTCGAGAATCAGTTTTGATAAGGAAGTTGATACCTAACATTTCCAGGCTTTGCGAAACAAGTGGAGCGAGAAACACAAAAGCATAAGAGTTTTTAAAGAGAATTTGCTGTTATAATAGAGGTGTTACAAACCTTGTCACGGGAAGGAAATAGTGCGACTAAAAAATGCTTATTAGCTCAATGCGGCAGCTTCTAGAGTTTCGTTTATTATTATTAATAAATATTAATATATATTATTTTGATAGCCAGATACTCAACTGTAACAGAACCAGTAGTAAATGTGCTCCAATCTGTAGCTTTGGATGCGGTTAAGGCATCCCATCACATTAGTCGCATTTTGCAACTAATAAAAAACCGCAATGATAGTCCAAAAAAGTCACAGATGAAATTATAAGGGATGCTTCTATCGTTGCAGAAAAAAATTGAACTGGGGGAGGACATGAAGTCAGTGCCTCGTTTTCTTGGGAGACGACAACCACCCAGCAGGAAGCCTTTCAGAATTCTGGGCGGAGGTCTTTAATAATACCTTATTTGGACTCTTAATTAATTCTTAAGTTGATAAATCGCAGTCATATTATCAAATGATATCCAGCTCAAATGTTAACAGTAGATGATCGTAAAGTCGATGTGATTTACAAAATGAAATCGAACTTTGCAAAATTACAGGATAAATCTGAGTCAACAGAACTAAATGAGATGTCTAAATTTGAATTTTTAAGAATAGGTTTAAAGTTTTTTACTTCTTGCACAACGTATACTGTTGAACGATCATTGAGCAGCTTGAGAATTAAAACCTGGCTGAGAAGCACTATGGCAGAAAGTCGCCTCAATGGTGAGTGTGCACAGAAAACATGTTGTAGCATCCCCAGGTACTTATCTTGAAAAGTGTAATTTGAACTTATTTTCAAGAATACAAATTCAAGAACAAAACAATCGCACATAAGACCTTTAGTCTTGACTTACTGACAATAATGTCATACATTAATCAGAATATAATTGTAACACCAAAGATTGGCATTAAACCAATCATGCCTGGTCTTTAAGTAAATAAGCAATAAAACAATATAAATTTCATATTACAAATACAACAGTATAAGTACACAGGTGATAATAAGACCTGCAAGGATCTGATCAAAAAGGTAGAATTGGCACGTACATAATATTCAGTGACTAATACTCAAAATTAAAATTACGATAATTCAATAGGAAATCGGTTCGCAGGCAAATAATGTACTACTTAAACAAACTGAACACAAAACTCATTAAAACCAAAGCCTTACAAGTAAGTTGTAAATAGATCATAATAACATCGTGACCGAGGTTAAGTTCAGTGCGTTAACAAAATACAGCCATTTAAATCAGGTTAACATTTCATCTATACAACAACAAAAAAAATTCCAGGTGTTTAAGTCATCTGGACACCACAATTGTCATAAATAATCAGAATAACAATTGTAATACCAAATCATGTAGGCCTCTAATCATGCCAGGATCTTTAAGATAAAGAATAATAAAACAATAAGGTATATTTCAGTACATATAAAAATAACCACTACATTAAATAGTATTCTAGGTGATAATACAGCGTAATGCAAGGACACAAGCAAGTTAAAATAGCGTGAGAATTTGCACGTAAAATTCTTGTGGACTTTACATTATAGCACAAAATACATGAAAATTACAATAAATGTTACTATAAAGAGAAAATCTTGCAGCCAACACTACGATTTCTACTTAAACAAACTGACACAACAAACTCATTAAATCAAAGCCTTACAAGGGTAAGTTATACATAGATCATAACACTACGTGACCGATATATAAGTTTCAGTTTGTTAGAAAATACAGCGACAAATACTTTCTGGACAGGTTTATACATTCATCTATTAACAACAATAAAAAAATTCGAGGTGTTAATGGCCATCAGGACCTCAGGAGTACGAACAGCTGGCAATTTGCCTATTACAACTTTAACCATAGCGATCCGAAGATGTACCGTTCCCCGTTACCTCTACCAAATATAGAATATAAACAACAAACATACTAATAGTCATTAAATTGACATCTCAAATTACAAAAGTGAGGGATTCGTGTAACAAGCTTTACATTTTAGTCAGATTTTAGCGTTACATGAGCCTGCGAATGAGATACCTTTGAAGGCTATGTTTGACCTTTTAATACGTTACATAGCGTGTAATAATTATTTGCTGTCGAGCTTTCATTTATATACAAAATTACCATATTCTTACATATGAACATATTCCCTTTGTTAAACACTTGCCACTAACACGACGAGTTAGCATACGCGGTTTAAAAATCAGCTCCATTCACGTTTAATTATAGATTACTTTTTGACAAATATTACATAATCAAACACTACAAATATTTTAGAAAAGAACGAATTACGTTATTAGTCTTTGTTAAAGGTACCGACAAATTATGTTATTTATGGCCGAACTGGTTTTTATCAACTTTGTAGTTCTTATATTAAACTTTAAAAATTTATCTGTGTTCACATCATAGATTCATAATTTTCCAATCTTGCCTTCCGCTCTGATTCTCATTTACTTAAATATATCACCCCAATTAAACCATCCAGTTTTTAGATAAGTAAGTAATATATCAATGTTCACCAAATATTACATCTGTGATTACTAGTTATCTATTAATTATTGAACATCTTTATTTCATTTATATGCAATTCGTCGTAACAAAGCCCTTACAGTTTATGGTCCTTTTGTACTTTCAACTTACCAAACAAAGATCTCTTTGATTGCGCTATGTTACCGTAATTTATTATTATTACCAATCATTTGACATTATTTACATCAAACTCGTATAGAAATTCTTCTATTATCAATTCAGTCACCGCAGTTTCGCAGAACTGCACCGTGTTTTCTACCTTAATATATTTCCAGTTTTCGGTTCAGGATCTTTCACTCAAAGTATCAATTGTGTATCTTTAACTTCCCACATTTCATTTGCTGTTGATATAAATTTTCCAAACCATTAGCAAATGTACGACGTTATTATCAATATATTGCATTTCCTATCTAATTATCTTTTCTATCCTGATAACAATGGCGATTTGACAAACGTCTTATTACAATCAATAAGATATTATCGCGGTACTACCTACAATATCCTTATTGATAACTTGATAGATTTTATTAATAAAAGATTGACCAACCCTGAAAGGTTATGTTCTTAATCTAATTTGGTTGTCTGTTTGTATAATTCTTTCACATTTAAGTGTAATTCCTACACTATTAATATCAGTTTTTGAGTATGACTTTTTCAAGTATATATATGTTCACTAAATTTAACTTTGACTGATCTACTATTATACGTTATGTATTAATTAACCCACACTGCATCTATGTTCTAAATTTCATTTATTGTTCAATTTTTATTAGTCAACATTCTTCCGCTTACCATTTGTCTATCTGTCTTTTACCTTTCCTAGTATTCATTGTATACTTTGTACTAAGCTTTCAGTAGTATATAGCTTTAATTTATTTATATTGTAGCCATTAACATTTAATTCTCATTCTGTATTCATTCTGCTGCTTACTGATTATCATAGTCACCTGTCAATAAAGTTGAAACTTGATTTCTTAGTCATTAATATATCTTTTAACTATGACCAGTACTCCTCACGGATAGGTTCTTTACTAGTATTCTTCACAATCTGTGTTCTGTTAGTATACTAAATCACTTTTACGTATTTGTTTCTTTGTTCAATAGTTTTATTCAAATCAGTCAAAGCTGACACCAGTTTATTCCATAATTTTGCAGTTACTTATTATATTGAACTTCTTCTTGTCTATTGTCACAATGCTCTTTTGAAATCTAGACAATAGTATTACACCGTGACTCAATTCACTTTATATACTCTTCATTCATTTACATAAATGAAAAACCTGAGTGAAACTTCATAAGTATGTCGTTATCTTCTATATACTCTAATAACTGCAAGTACACTACCTGTTCCAGTATCTTTGCACATATCTGGAGGTGTATTTGCTGACAGAAAATGTCCAGCTTTTTGAGTATGAGGCACTTTCCTCAAAGGTATTATTGTAGTCATTTTAAGTCTTTCAGGCACTGTTCCTATTTCCGAACTGTTTATTATGTTTAATAGGGACCCACCACTTCATCAAATGTTAGTTTTAAAAATTTCTATTGCCACTTCGTCTGGGCTTCCTTTATTAGGTAACATAAAAATTACTGTTCTTAATTCTTCCTTGCTAACCATTTTAAATTCTTCTAGTCTTGCATTACCATATCAATTTCCATCAGATCATTCATGCGTGGTATACTTTGTACAATTTCCTTAATACTATCAACAAAATAGTTATAGATTTTTTTTACTATTTCAGTTACACCTCTACAAGGAAGACCATTGAATTCTATTTGGTTGTAAGGTTCTGATTGCTTACTGGATACCACAGTCTTTAGTGTTTTCCACATTAAATTCGAGTTATGTCTATTTTGATCTACTGCTTGTTCAAAATATTCCTTTTTAACTCTCCTGACCTCCTCTACTAATAAATTTCCGTTTATATTGTATTCTTCCCAATCTTCTGCTCTGTTCGTAAACATAAATCTTCTATATATTTGTTTTCTTTTGTTTATTTTATTCAACAATTCAGTCGTGAACCACGGTTTGTACTTCCCTCTTACTTTAATACTTATTTTTGCAGAACGCTGTTTATTTCACTAAGTATATTGTTATACAATATATTACACCTACAGTCAAGATCATTTAGCGTATAATTGTATTGCATATTACCCATTAAACTCTTAAGATTTCTAACATTTGTGATTCTTTTACGATAGCTGTACTTGCTGCAATTAGCATTGTAGTCAATACTAACACCTATTCTAGTCAATAAGTGATTATTAACTACATGTTGTTTCATCACGTCACTACTTAATGTACAGTGATTACATATTACTAAATCTGTAAGTGATAAGGGAAAGGCCAAGATCGGAACTTTACAAATTAGAATATCATTAAATTTTAAGCATGTATATAGATCGCTGAAACTGTACATATGTAATTAGTTAGGCAGAAATATATATAATAGTTATTTATATATCAAGGGAATTATGAGGGTGCTAATTACCGAGGGCAACGGATTGCAATCTCGAGGGACGTTAGACCTTTAGGCTACTCTGAACTCATTAAACTTTCATAATTTTCACTTTCACTTTCACCAGATTAGCAACGAAGCGTTACTCGCTGATGGTATATATGTTAGAAATTTTCTTTAGTTCGCCCTAGTCGACCGCTGATGATGATAGCGTAGCTATCGAAACGCGTTCGGTGTTTTTTAATTTTGTGTGGTAAGTGGGTGTAAGATTTGATCACCATGGTTTGTATGTATGTAACGTTATGTACAGTACAGTCTTTATTTGCATTGTAACAACCAGTATTTTTCAAGAAAACTTTTTAAATAAGTTTAAAAATTAGCGGGTTTAGAATTTTTTTTCAAGTTATTATGTAGATGTCTATTACATCCTCTATCTGACATTAAGGTTTAAACATCCATCTGACATAGATTATTGTTATTGTTTTCACGATGTTGATTATTGAAAATCGTGTATTTTCTTTACTTATCTTTTATATAAACTTAAAAGTTTCGATAACAATTACAGCTATCATCCTCAGTAAATGGTAATATCTTTAAGAATTAATTGAGATGTTTAAACAAATTTATGAAATATGAAAAATGTGAAAACTGAAATATAAAATTGTAATTAGTGTAACATATTGTATGGCGTTACTTCGTCGAGTTTACAATAAAACGCTACTACGCAAGTGACACAGAAAAATATCAATGTAAAGTTAGAAACTGTATTTAGACATTTTTTTATCATACACAACTATTAAATATTACATTGTAATTTAAACCGGGTTTTAATGAAGTACATATTGAAAAAAACAGAAATTAAAAGAAAAAGATATTCAAGATGGTCTCGATCGGTAATAAAATGATAAAAAGGTGTAAAACCAACGGAAATGCGTCATTTCCTTCACGAAAGCAATGCTTACATATTGCATATGTAACTAGACCAAGGGCGGTTTACTTCTGGTTCACGACTCCCAGACAAGGTGACTAGACGTCCTCTTTTAGCAGGATAAGTTTTCTTGTTTATTACAGAAATTTTTGTCCTCTATATAATTTACTAAAATCTGCAAAGTTCCCTCTTTTTAAGTCATCAATGAGAAAATAGTTTTATAATGATACATAGCCTTTTTTGCACATATTTTTAAGTTTTCCAAAGCAAAATATGCATATTCATTGTACTGTCATTTTGCTTCAGCTTGCTCAAAACGGCATACCTTCCTGTAGACTACATGTTTTATACGGGAGCGACCCTTTGCCCCATACCCCCACTTTTAGGGAACCTTAACAAATTAATAAAGAAAAGTTAGAATATAATTATCAGGAATCACCTAATGATGCTTAGCATTGAACAGGAATTAGTTAGGCCTTCGTTTCAGTAAAATAATCAGGTGAAAAGGCTGAAGAATAACTATTCCAGGCCCCCAAATGATTCTAGGTGAACCTGCGATCCTAAGCATTGTCTTGCAACTTACACAATCGCACACTGTTAGGTGTATGGTACTGATTATGCATAAAAGAACTGCTGATTAAAGCAAGAACATATTTTAAAATACATTCCATTCAGTTAGAAACGGCTAAAGCCATTTCCACCAGCGATGCACTCAAGCATTTTTTACCTCCCCCCACCCCAACTTTAAAATACGTAAATAAAGTTTTATTTATCTAATAATATTCAACTCTTATAATAAATATTTATTATACCTTGGGCGCAGTTATTAATGATTATGCCTGATGAACTTGGATGATTAATTCTAGCCGTGGTATTAGTAATATGAATATTTGATAATGATAGTGGGCTCATTGAATATCTGTGGCACATTTTCTTTAGTAGGTGGTTGATCCTTGCAATATTTTTTCCGAAGCACTTATTTTAGTACGAAGAGAGCTATCAATGTTATCTTCTGCAGTTGCGGAGGAATGCCAACCTCCATGTTTTTTAATTGCTAACATATCTGCTCTTGACTGAGCCATTAACGTTACAGAAGTGCGTCGGAAACAGTGACCAGTATAAGAATTAGGGTTTGGTAGCTTCAAAAAAGTGGCAATTTTTACAAGAATTTTTCCAAATTTGTTTTTACCTACAGGTTGTACTGTGCATTTTCCTGATGAGTGAAGGAGAAACAACCTTTTATGTGGTGTATGCGACTGTCTTAATGCATAATGTTTCTTCAAGATGCCCGTGACATCGATGCCATCAATTATTTTATTGGTTATTACAAAAGTTCCTGTGAAATTATTTTTTGTATTCGGAATTGATATGATTATGCTGTCATCTTTAACAGATATGTGGTCAACAAGCATATCCATTAATTCTCCTCTACGACAGCAGCCATATATTCCCATTATAAGCGCAACCTAATAAATTAATTAATTTTTACAAATTTAAACTGGAAGTGTTTTATTTTATTTGTATCATTAGCTATTCTTCATCTGGCTCCTGCTTTAGAAATTCAAGACACTGGCGCCTGAGTTGACACTTCACAGATGAAATGTATGTATTTGAAGCCTTAGAATTCGAATATGTAAAATTATACAAGGTGTTCCATTTAAATTTTCAGCTTTTGCGTCATTTCCGGCGAAACCGGAGATCCCAAACTGGTACTAATATAACCCACCAAAATTTGAACAAAATCTAACGACCCGTTCAAAAGTTACAGGAGTGGCCTCTATTTGATTGATATATATATATATATATATATATATATATATATATATATATATATATATATATATATCCATCCAATCGGCGTTGTTAGGCCAACTACATTCAACAGACAATCTCTGACCAACTAGAAATAAGTTTTTTTTTGTGTATATTTAGTAAAAAAAGTAACACGTTGGTTAAACGTTCATAAGCCAAATGTATGTAACGCACTTCTTAAGCCACTTTGTATATAATTGTGATATTTAATCAACGTTCTTGACGAAATTCGGTGTTGCGGCGCTTATCTGTCTTGTGTAGGACGTATCATTTGCAAGTTTGCGTTTCTTGCAGTTTGTTGTGCATTGTTGTAACAGAATAAATCGAAGTAAGTTATTATTTAAATTAGCGCAAGGTGCCTATAATGAAGGTAAGTAAAGTTTTATTTGTTATTAATTATCTCCTTCTTCTGTAATTTCTAATTTCAATTAAAGTTATCCGTTTATTACAGATAACTCTTCTATGCCCCAGTATAACAACTATACTGTGTCTATGCCATCGAGTCTTAATAATAATAAAATATCAGATCAGGTTTGTAATGAGTCACCCTTAAACTCCATTAATTCAGACATAACAGTATGTTATGATTAGCAGTGATCATGTGAGTTGCATAATAAGCATATTATAAATATCATATAGTAGTGTAAATATTGCAATTGCACATCGTTTATTTGTAACGGGTAATTTAAGAAACGGAATTTTGTCAGTACGATTTTTTAGATTCTTATGCCTGTTGTTAGGCAACACATTTTACACTCCAATTTGGGAACAACAGGAGTATCTATTTTCAATTTTTCTTAGACAACGTGGCAACAGTGCATCTATTTGCGTTCAATTTCTAATAAATTTAAATCGTGATAAGGCCGAATTTTTGTTAAAAAGAAACATGTGACTTCTCCTTTTCTAGTTTCTGGTGTGAAAAACGAACGCCATTTTTAAGAAAAACGAAAATCTGCATTGTAAGGAATTTGAGATGAATTAAGATTTCATAAAAATTACATACAGTGGATACTGGTTTTACATTCTTTTCCATATTTAAATTTGATATTGCATATTTGTAGTACTCGTTTCGACGGATTTAAAAAAAAATTCTTAACAACCATTTTCATTGCATCAAGAAGTGTTTCTTTCTTTTTATATGGATCACATCTGATTAAACCTTTACACTAAAAAAATACATGTGTTCTAATTCTACATAAATTAAAATAACAATTTAGTATTCAACGCGAAAGCTAAAACAAAATGGTTTCTCTGGTTTCTTTCCCTAATTGTGATTGTGGTCCTTTCGTCGCTCTTCAGTTCAAACAATTCTATAACGGATTGTCCTACCGGCATATGAACTACTCGTTTACGCCTGGATAAGGACAACCGATTAACAGTTTTACGTGACGACTGACTGTCGAGCAAGTTCTACTCCAGCCCACAAGCAGCTTGGTTCTTGCTAAAAGAACATTAAGCTTAAATCGCGTAAGACACACGAACACTCTTTTTACGATCAATTGATTGGTAAGTCTTTTAAATGTTTAATCACTCCATATCGGTACTCTGAACCGATAGATAATTGTTTTAAGTGCAACTTCGACCTACTTTATAAGTGGTTCGTTATTAAACGAATAACGGCTGTAAACATAACACGATTTCTTATTAGTATATTCCCTATACCCGGAAATTAGACATTGCTTTGGGGTTATATCTAACGAGGTTATGTTTCTGACATTATAAAATGTTTACTTAAGATGTAATTAATACTTACCCTTATTCGTACTTACTGAAGTGTTCATTTTTTTTATTGTTTTGGTTTCTTCAGTACTTTACTGAGAACACTTTACTAATTAAAATTTTGGAATGTTAGTTGCATTAGAAACAGCTGTAATCAGTTACATGTGATCACTGTGAAGTTGCTTGTGTATTTAAGATGTCAATTATACAGGGTGGCTACTGAGTGGACGGAGGATTGCTCCTTAACTATTAGAGATATCAAAACCAATTTGGGTGTGGTGATACACGATCATTGGACCTAAATTCTAAAAATATTTAGGTATATACAGGGTGATTGACAAAAATATGCCAACCCAAATCTGTGTTTTTTAATGGAACACCCTGTATATTTTTTGATTTTTGGAGTCACTGTTACATTTAGAATAAAAGGTAGAAATTTGTATCTGTATCACTAACCGTTTTGCAGATATCGTCACTTCAGTACCAAAATAGGGTTAACTTTGGAGCCGCAATGTGAGCGTTGTCACCATGATTTTGTGAATATGTATAGACCACCGACTATTAATAATAGTCTACTAACAAACAAATGGAAATTTTTCGAAAACATGCAAAACTATACAGGATGATTAACTTATGCGAAATGGAATTTTTTCTCAATTTTTTCAAGTGCAGCAACCTGTATATTTTTTCACATTTCGATCCCCCGTGAAAAGTAGATACTAATTGAGAATAAGTTTCATAGGCATAAGACGGACCCTTCTTGAGATATTGACGCTTTTACGTAAAAATGTTCTAAAATACAAATTTACTATAGCAATAGAATTCAACAAAACAAATCAGGTAGGTTAGTCGCTCATAATAAAGGGAAACAACTGCATCTATTGTTTTGACGTTTGTATAATCATTAAAATTTTTTTCCATTAGTTTGTGTGTTTTTGGATTGTAGTTCTGTCAATTTTTGTATAAAATGAATTTTTCCAAAGAAGAAATGGACGATATGATCTTTATTTACGGAGAAGCTCAAAGAAATGCTTTGCTGGCTACCCGTTTGTATTGTAAACGATACCCAGAGAGAAGATAACAGCGGAAAGAATCGTTTATGAATGTAGCTGAGAGATCTATAAATTTTGGAAGTGTGTGTTATCCCAAGCGCACAAAAACAAGCCCAAATGTTGTCCAAGCCAAGTTGCGGCATCTCTTATAGAAAATCCGCAAATTAGTACCAGATAGCTAAGTACACACCTAGACCTAAATGGAAATACAGTTCGCAGCTTTATCAAAAAAACAAAACAAATTGCATCCTTATCATATCGAGCAACATCAAGCTTTAAGTGAAATAGATTTTTAAAATCCTGAATATTTCTGCCAATGGGTTACTACTACAATAAATGAAGAATCCAGTTTTGTTAATAACATTCTATTTACGAATGAGACCTTTCCACAATAATGGCAATATTAATACACATAACTATCATCACTATTCAGATACTAATCCATACATCTTAAGAGTGGTTGATCACCAGCATCGATGGTCAGTTAATGTAGGGTGTTATAATCGATTTTAATGTGGTTGGTCCTTTTTTCTTTGATGGGAGTCTTACTGGTGAAAGATATTTACAGTTTTTGGAAAATGATTTACTCGAGCTTTTGGGAAATATCGAGGTAGATAATATTCGTACGATGTGGTTTCAACTGGATGGCGCCCCTTCACACTATGCAATCAACGTTGGGCAATACCTCAATAGAAATTCTCCGATGAGGTGGACAGGACGAGGTGGTGTGCAAAGCTGGCCAGCCAGATTACCGGATCTTACGCCCCTTGATTTCTTCCTTTGGGGCTACGTTAAAAAAAAGTTTACCAACATCCTCCCACCACAAGCGAAGATATGAAAAATAGAATTAGAGCTGCGTTTCAATCCATTTCGCCTCTAATGTTGTTGCGAGTGAAACTTTCGTTTACCGAGTGAATTGCAAAGTGGTCAGGATTTTGAACATTTAATTTGAATTTATGGTTTTATTCGTTTATGTTTACTTGTTCAACTTATTTTTAGGTGTAGATAATTATTTTATTTGATTAGTTATTAATTAAGTTTTTCTAGTAGTTGAAGAATTTATTTGCCATTCGTATTTTCTTATTTCCTCTGGATTTTGTTTGATTTGTTCTTCTGTATGTCAATATTTTCAAATAAAGCGTCAATAGTATCTACTTTTCACGGGGAATCGAAATGTGAAAAAATATACAGGGTGTTGCGTTTGAAAAAATTGAGAAAAATTACATTTCGCGTACGTTAATTATTCTGTATAGTTTTAAATGTTTTCGGAAAATTTCCCAGTTTGTTTGCTAGTAGACTATTATCGATAGTCGGTGGTATAAACAGAGTTATAAAATCGTGGTGACAACGTTCGCATCGTGGTTCCAAAGTTAACACTATTTTGGTACTGAAGTGACGATATCTGCAGAACGGTTAGTGATACAGATACAAATTTCTACACTTTTATTCTAAATGTAACCGTGAATCAAAAAAATGCAAAAATACAGGATGTTCCATTAAAAAAATACAGGTTTGGGTTGGCATATTTTTGTCAATCACCCTGTATATACCTAAATATTTTTAGAATGTAGGTCCAATGATTGTGTATTACCACACCAACATTGGTTTTGATATCTCTAATAGTTACGGAGAAATTCTCCGTTCACGCAGGAGACACCCACCCTGTATAGGGAGATCTGCATTCTAACTAAAGACTGATGTGCTTGTAAATTAAAACTCTGTATACTGGGTGGTTCAAATAATGAGTAAATGCTGCTAAAAATTAAATTGTTGTATTCACGCTTTGTACTCTTTCATTTGCTATGTATTAATATCTAAACTTCGATGGTTACGTTCTAACAAAGATTATCATAAATAAGGGAGCTATAGTACTCCATGAATGTGAATATTTTAGCCTTCAGCTGGAATTTTCTTACATTTTTTTGTCTGCTAGGTAAAGCTTTAGCGTTTCTGAACATTAAAGCAAATTCTAATTTATACTTGTTAACAATAGTAGCAGACTATCATTTTTATGCGCGTTGCTTGCAAATTTTCCTTTATTTTATTTTGTGCACTGCTCATCAATTATGTTCAGATTTAATTAAACCTTTTTGTTAGACAGCTGGCTGTAATTGTTGGTTATTTATATGTACGTCCGGTTATGATTCGGTTGATTTAAAACCGAGACGCCCGTTATAAGGAGAGAGCTCTTCCTATGACTACGGTTTCATTCTGTTAGTTTGCATTTATTTTGGGGTTATGCATTTTGTTTCTAGGTTCAACGTTGGATGTTACACTGTGCATAAAAAGCGTCGTTTCATTATACTGTATTATTGATGCAATCAAATTTCGCTTTGTTTATTTTATTTACCTGGAGCGCTAGAAAAAGGCAAAAGTGGTACTAATCACAAATTTTGGGAAAACTTTAAATATTTTCGGGTTGTTTTGCTAAATAATAGCTATCTGGATTTACGATACCCGTTGTTCGAATGTTTATTTACTATACCCAATACACTGGGATATTCACACTAGTATGCCATCGGCGAGTTTACGTTAACCATTTGTAATAGATTGTAGTTTTGAGGTTTATTATTATTAACAATACCGATTATATCTACAACGATTAAACAGATTTGTGTTACTTTACTACTGCGGTTTAGGAGTGATATCCTAACCGAACCTATTCCCTTTTAACTGTAGCGTCTCTCTTACTGTGCCTTAACCCTTTTCTTGATCTAAGGGCGATATAAACATAAATCAAGTGGTGCCCTTTTAAGCCGGGCGCACATTGAGACGCAGCGTAGTACAGTAACTTTATACTAGACAGTATAGACAATGGGAGGGAGTCCGCCATCTTGTAGCCAAATTTGAATGGAGATATATGGAATACTAAGATCAAATATGGATTTTCTTAGGTTTTAAACAATGCTCATGTTCGAAATGTAAAAATATACAATTTATGCTGTTTTTCTAAATTTAACGAAACCGCCTTCCAAATAGCCAGAAGTAGATAGAAAATAAACACAATCTTCACATTTCTGTTCCCTTCCTGGTAGTTTCAGGTAATTTTAAAATTAAACAAAGCTTAGCTGTCTACAAGTCATAGTTTATAGCAAGTGCCCATATTAGCCATTAAATACAGGACATGCATTATTGCGCAGAATATTTATTTGTCAGTTACAAACATATTTCGAGAAATTTTACAGATATTTTAATTTATAAAAACATATTTAACATACAATTTAATTATGTATAAAGTGATATAAAACCATAAAAACAAGTTGTTTCATTTTATGTTATGCATAATAATTAAATATTTGTTTATTAGGAGTGAGAAAAAGCGGATTTGTTTGCAAACTTATCAATTGCAGTTTTTATTTTCTTTTTTCCTGCAATTTTTAATCTCAAAGTCACAAACCTTGAAATTATTTTAAATTTTAAATTATGACACACAGGTATATGTTCTGCAGGTAATAAGTTCATGTTATTAACAAAAAAATTCTTTGCATTTATATTTTGAGGTGCAACTATATCATAAAATTGTCTAAATACAGCTTCCATATCAATAAAAAACATGAATGTTGCATCATTGCAAAAGAACAGGGATTTGTTTGTGTAACATTTAAAAGCAGAAAGTTTTGCAAATTTACATTTTCTTAATTTTTTTTTAGCTGACTGCACCAATACAGATATTGCATATCTTTGTGGTTCTTTTTATACTGGTTATTAAATACCCACATATGTTATACATTGAATTTAGTTCACATGTACGTAAATTGATTGACATTTTTGTAATATTTTTAGGTAAGACCACTGCATGATATACATTTTGAGTCTTAGAATTAATTACAGCCAAAAAATCAGACAAAAATTCTCTATTGTCTTTTTTGTAACTACTTTTAGAAACACCATTTAAATATTGAGCAACACAAATTAGTTTCAAATTGTTTTTAAGTTGCACTGCTGTTGGCACAACTTGTTTGGAGCGTACTACACTAAATACATTTTCAATGCAATTTTGGGTAAATCTGGAAGTGAGCAGAAATTTATAATTTTTTTCTTCTAAAAACAGTTGTGCCATGTCCAGTATTGACTTTGTAGAAATAAGAGCTCCAGTCTAGGAGGGTTTCCAATTTCCATTTGTACCAACTTTCAAAGAATTTATAATTTCAATAAAAGATTCTAAAAATTGCAATGCTTCTTTATATTTTTCTGCATTGAGTTTACTTAAAGCTAACGTTGGGTGTCTCGACGTCATCAAAGTAAACCATTTCTCAACTACTTCAATGAACCATGCTGTGGTTATAAATTCTGGTTTCTTTAATTCCTCAGACAAGAACCTCAATGCACTACTGACG
Organism: Vesta saturnalis; assembly: GCA_036346205.1. NCBI lineage: Eukaryota > Metazoa > Arthropoda > Insecta > Coleoptera > Lampyridae > Vesta > Vesta saturnalis. The sequence goes on from JARFJB010000786.1 coordinate 868,654, forward strand.
CTGTGGCTCATGACATTAGTCGATGTTGACACTTTCATTTTTTTGAAGTTATTTGGAGTTAAAACTTCTTCGCTTAATTTATGTGCCAGTCGGAATTGATAATTGTCTTGTAACTTGATTAGCTGTGAAATATGATCTATATTTATTGTATCAGTTGGTAATTGATACTCCGTTGTAAAAATGCTGGTAATAATTTCATTAGACACGAACATGTTCTTTACATTTTTGAATAGGTGTGGAACATCAGCCAAAATATGTAATTTTCGTTCTTTATCAAAAGAATGGCAAATGTAGTTTGAAATTTTCGAAAGACGACCTGCTAGAATACCCCATGTTTTCCACAAACTTTGATTTAACGACCCTATATCTGAGCTGATGCTAATAATTTTCAAACCCATATTTTCGGCTTTAAAAATAATTTCATTTAGGATACTAACATAAACAGAACCATCCGTTGCATTACCACTGTAATGAAATTCAACTGTTTGTTTCCAACGTGAACTAACACCGCCAATCATAAATACAAGAGCATGAGTTGCTACTCCACAATGTCCAGGGAGTGTTAGTTACATTTCCAAAATATTTTTTTAGTGAGACGTCATATAAATTTGAAGGTGTAATTGCCATTTCGTCCAATATTATCACAGTCTTTCTCAATGGTCGCTTTTAAAATTATTAACCTTAATGGCTAAAACATCAAAAACTTCATGTAACACTCCTACATCAAATTTTAAATTTTGAAGTCTTCGGCTTAAAGTGAAGGTAATTGTAGTTTCTGTTTAATTAGTTCCTCATACCCATTGTTTCAGCAGGAAAATTTTAACTTAAGTGCTCTTTGTATTGTATTATTAGACCACTTCATAAATTTGGTTGAATTTCTTTTCATTGCCATTATTTGATCTTCTGTAAAAAGATTTTTCAACAGCTTCGTATCTTCCTGCTCTACACTGTTACGTTCCAAAATGTTTTCAAATTTTTTAATTTTCAATCTTGCATTCCGTAATCTTTTTTGGCTAGTTATGTATTTTAATTGTAATTTTTGATAAGCTTTTTCGTATTGCTTAACTTTGTTTAACAACACTGCGCTATTCTCTGCTTCTTCAGATACTAACGGCAACACAGTTTCGTTTTTTTCTGTATTAAATGCATTTACAAGAATTTCTTCTGTATTTCCACTTTCAGGCTGCTGTTTAATGGTTGTCAAAACCAGATTTCTAACATTAGGTGCTTTGTGTTTTGTAACTTTTTTGGAAAAAACGAATAGTGTGGGAACAGCGTCATGCTTTAGTTTTCGGGTGCCGTCTACTCTAGTTTTTTCCCACAAGTGTTGTTCAAAATGAACCTACAAAAGACAACATTTATTGTTTAATATTTCTAACTGTTTCAACATTTCAGTTTATGTTGTTTAATTAATTTTAAGTTTCTTGTAAATATTACCTCGCATATAAACAGGTATCCGTTGGAGTCCACCCTTTTCGTCATACCTTAATTTCCCATTGCTTCCTTCGTAAAGGATCCTTAGGAAACCGCTTCATAAGAAAATCATTTTCTGCTCTATTGGAACAACCAACTGTTGCACAACCCAGCATTCTAACACTCATACATACATTTATGCAGTTAGTACTATTTTAAATTAAACCGTGGTTCTTTGTTGCATGAAATAATCTGATAAAAACAAATATTTACGGAAATACAGAAGGTACAACACAATCTGAATGGGCTTTATTTAACACAATTTCAAAATATTAATTGTTATCAAGTAAAAGTTTATCATACAAAAGTTTTCATATTTCCATTTTATACTTACATAATTGAATTAATTTACAAATAAGAAAGTTCTGAAAATAACTATTCCTGAGAAACCAGCGCAAAATAATGATAAAAACTAAAAAAAAACACGATTTTAACTCACACTCTATTATAGCAATGTAAATATTAGAGGAAATGGCAACATCATGGCGGAAATGTACCACGTGGCCGTCTTAGCGAATAACCGCGAAGATATTCGAATGTCTACACTGTCTCTGTATAAAGTCACTGTAAGCGCAGCGCAGCATAGTTTTCTGTAATCTATTAGTAGGAATTGTACTAGCGCATATTGGTAGGCAGAGCAGGGTTGACCTGCGTCACGCAGTGTCCGCGACACAGTTTACTACACACGTGCCACACGCGTTTAGAATATTTTCCATTTAAATTACATCAGCGTAACATAATTTCCTCCATTTTAATTTTAATTCGGTATTTTATTTTTGCGATGGAAGAGTCTATAATTGAAGCCGTCCGACATTACAGTGACATTAGAAACACTATTAGTTTGTCATGGTACGCTTCCTACTGTGTTAAAATAGTCCGTGAACTTTTGTCTTCCCCAAAAAGCATTTGATCCACTTCTACTGTTGCTATTAACTAATGGCAGTAATTGATTTTTAGGTATTTCATTTTCATCCTTATCGCCCTGCATATTATTTAAAGTTATTGTTTCATTTCTTAAATAATTATGTAATACACATGCTGCTTTTACAACATTATCAACACTTTCAATTCTACTTTCAAATGGTCTTCTAAACACTCGGAATCTTGATGCTAATATGCCAAAAGTGCACTCGACAGTTTGCCGTGCTCTTGAAAGTCTATAATTAAAAACTTTAATTTAAAAATTGTCCGTAACACTTCTTTTTGGATAAGGTCGCATAATATTTTCACATAGTGGAAATGCTTCATCTGCTACAAAAGTGTATGGTAATATTTGATCATAATTGGTTAACGCTGCTGTGTGGAAACTGCCATATCTGTTCAAAATCATTCGCGATCGATTTCCACATTTCCGTTGTGGGTTGTGGCAAATATAATGGTTGCATGTTATTCCATATAGCAGTGGATACTTTATTTATAATTTTTGAAACAGTTCGATCTCCCATTCTATAACTATATGCGATACTTTTGTAGCTATCTCCTGAAGCTAAATATCTGTAAACAAATTAATAATTAATATTATTTAATTTATAATTATTCTATAGTATAATAATATGTATTATTATTATTTATTATTAATATAAAAATTAATTAAAAAAAAAAAACTATATTGTAATCTATTGTTATTACAGGTGATACAGCGAAAGCTATGTGGACTAAACTCAGAAATTGTCATAGAGATGCTCTACGAAGGCAAAAAAAATTTTTAAAGTGGAGCTGCAGCTGAGGTTATAAGACAATGGAAATTCCAGAAACAAATGGAGTTTTTGTTGCCATACATGGAAGACAGGAAGCGAATTGCCAATGTACTTGAGAGCGATGATGAACAATCTGATAATGCAGACACTGAAGTTAATGAAATTTTGGAGACAAATGATTTGGAGATACAGACACCAATCTTGGAGAATGATTATATGCTAGATGAAGATAATAATTGGACAATAACGACAAAGAACGAGAAGATTCTCTTGTAACTGGAAAGAAAATTGCTTTCAAAGAACCATGGAAAAAAATGAAAAAGAATGATATAGGCAGCTTAATTCAACAGTCTATAACCAATCGCGACCAACGGGCAAAAGAAAGATCAATTGAACGCCAAAAGTTGGTAGACTTTAAATCTCCAAATGATCCACTTTACCATTTTTTATGTCTATGTACCAAACGACTCATAAAATGCCACCGGCATCTCAACTTACTATAAAAAATAAAATATTTCAAGTTGTTTCGCAAGTAGAATCTGATCTTTTGAATTTTCAACAAAATGCATATCAAGCACCTCAACAAACACAACGTAATATCTATAGTCAACCTCAACCTTTTACTACGTGGTGAATTGGAGAAAATTCGTCTACATCTCGCGGAAGTTCAATGTCCGAAACTAGTGAAAACCAAGACAGTATTGTACATTATATCAATACTTATACTGAATAAGTTTTTTAAGTTATTTAATTAAATTTTTTCTTATTACTAATATTTTACACAATCTTGTTAAAACATGTTACAATTATAAAACATTATGATTCAATTAATAATACCGATATAGGGACTCACAACATTTTTTCATTTTTCTCCATTTGTTAGTTGTTATATATATGGTATAATGAATATAACGTGTTTATTTTTTGTTCTTTATTATAGCTTTCATTCTAAATATAAATCCTGTTCATTGTTAAAATTTTAAAAAACTTACCTTAAGAAGACTGCGAGTTTTTCTTCAGGATCAATAGGTTTTTGAGCATTACACCCAAATGAATAAATAGTATCTCGTATTAAATTAAGAACTTCATTGAATTGATTTCGGTTTAAGCGCAAGTAATTGGAAAATTGTTTGTCAGAAAATTTCGATGACAAATTGAATTCTCCATGACTTTTTCGTTTTTTTATAAAATTACTTTTCCACAATTTTTTACGTGTACTTAACAAATATAATAAAAGAAGTTCATCAAATTCATCATCAGAATCTGATTCAGAACTTAAATTTATTAAATTTTCTGCTATTACTTCACTCATGACTGGGTGAATGGTGACACGGAACTGCGTAGTAATATGCGCTCACATAGGTCACACAGTTTTTCCTGCGCTGCGCTGCCTTACGCTGCGCTGCCCTACGCTGCGCTGTGTCACCTGCGTCTCAATGTGCGCCCGGCTTAGTTTCTCTGTGTACCTACGCCAACCACACGTCCACGCATCCAAGTGCCTAACCGACCGATTGAGCTTCCGGAATGATTCTAGCTGTTACGACACACCTTTTACTTTTGCTACGACCGTGTCTTTGTGCCTGTAACATACTTATACGATAAATAATAAACGTTTCGGCAGTTTAAGTAAAACATTTTGTTTTAATTTTTGTTGCAAATTTCAGAGCTGTTTACTAATACCAAGGCGTTATTAATAACGTTTTTCAAAAAGTATTACTAATGTATTATTTTGAAACTTAAATTCCCTAAACTTTTTTTGGTATTTAGAGTAATTTGTAATCGCTTTACGACTTTTTTTTACAAAATAAAAAGGCTGTGAGGATGACGCTAGTGAACCATTTTCGGAGTCTTCTTCTTCTTATGTACCAGCCAGTTGCTCTTCAGACTCAACAGGGTCTGATATTTTTGATTTGAATAATTTACATGAAAGTTATTCAATTATAAGTCAATCAACACGTTACGTCCCACAAGACGTAACGATGAAGGCTAACAATGAAAATATCAGCCAAAAAACACATTTAACAACATTTAATCAAGTTATGATGTAAGTGTAAAGTTGTGAAAATCTTCAATTTGAAAATGATAGAAGCATTCACAAATATAAACATGACATCAAATATAATAATCCGGTTAAATCTAACAAAGAGATATCTTTGTCAATAATCGCAAGTATTAACAATAAACTAACCAACTCTGAGCTATTTCACCAAAACTGTATGGTTTACCAAAAATCCATAAACCTAATATTCCGTTTAGGCCTATTGTTAGTGCAATGGGTTCTCCTACATATAGTCTTGCAAAACATCTTACATTTTTATTACAACCTCATACAGGAAAAACACCCCATTCAATTAAAATTTTTGCCGACTTTGTTGAAAAAATGCAGTTTCAAAATTGAAGAGGGTGGTATAATGGTCAGTTTTGATGTTGTTTCACTTTTTACAAAAGTGGCTCTAACAGAAGATATTGAATACATTGATCATCCTTTTCCAAAGAATATAACCGTTCTTTTTCAGCACTGCCTTGCTATAACTTATTTTCAGTGGAATAGTAAATTTTATGAACAGATTGATGGTGTAGCAATGGGTAGTCCCCTTAGTCCGTATTATAGCTAATTTTTACATGGAAAAATTTGAAACATTAGCGTTACAAGACATACCTAAAAAACCTTCAGTTTGGTATAGATATGTAGACGACACATTTGTTATTTGGATACACGGAGAAGAGGCACTGCATGAGTTTTTGGTTTTTATAAATGGTATACATCCTAGTATTCAGTTTACCATGGAAAAAGAAACTAATGGAAGTTTACCATTCCTGGACATATTAATATCTAAAAATAATAATTCAGTATCTTTTAAGGTTTAGAGAAAGCCCACACATACACTGATAGATACCTTCATAAATTATCCAACCACCATCCAAGTCAAAAAGTTGGGGTAATTAAATCTTTAGTAGATCGAGCAAAACGAATTTGTGACCCTGAATATTTGAAGATGAATATGAATATTTAACAAAATCCTTACAAGATAATGGATATTCACTTACAGATATTAATAATGTTATTACACCTTCTAGACATAACCTTAAAGAAAAACCAGTTCTTGATGTTGGTACTGCTTTTCTTCCTTTTATAGTTAATGTTACAAATAGAATTGAAAAGATTAAAATGGCATTTAAATATGGCATTAGGACTATTCTTAAACCTACAACCTACAAACCCTTTATCATCTTCCGGAGTGTATAAGTTATCTTGTTCATGTGGAAAAGTATACGTCGGAACCACAAAACGTAGCTTTGATACAAGACGTAAAGAACATATGAGATTTTGTAGATTAGGTTAACCAGAGAAGTCTGCGGTAGCTGACCATGCCTTAAATAATCTAAATCATGACATTCAATTTGACAATATGGAAATATTGTCAAGAGAAACTCATTATTATGTTAGTTTACAACGTGAAGCTATTGAAATATATAAACACCCTAATAATTTTAATAGACAAGGAGAAAATCTCCGTTCAAATAGGTTTTGGCACCTTATAGTGAAAGAAAGGCATAATGATACGTCTTGATTTTAATTTTGACTTTTGGTATGTCTAGGTTTTTTGCTGTGTTTTTCCTAGACCTTGGAGCAAAAGTTTTACCAATTATATGCTAAATTACCACAGCACTATAATTTAACATAAGTAGTTGAAATTAAGATTAAAATTAAAAAATTACAAAATACGTTCTGCATTATGCTTTTCATTGTTAATATACTCTTGCAATTATTGACAGAGATATCTCTTTGTTAGATTTAACTGGATTATTTTATTTGATGTCATGTTTATATTTGTGAATGCTTCTATTATTTTCAAATTGAAGTTTTCCATAACTTTATACGTACATCATAACTTGATTAAATTTTGTTAAATGTGTTTTTTGGCTGACATTTTTTATTGTTAGCCTTCGCTGTTAGAGGGCGTTCTGATTTGTCACCTTTAAGGCAGTTTAACAATATTTAATTTTTAAAGACCTAGTTATTCTTTACTAAAATTTAATTCTATTGGCTGTATACGTTTCTCAAACTGTTATATTTGCAACAGTCTGATGTTTATGTTTTAATTTTTCAACTTTGATAAAATTGTTTTCAACATCTTTAACAATTTTAATACATATTACTACTGACGAAGATAACTGTAAGTGTTATCGAAACATTTAGATTGTATAATTTAAAATACACCATTAAAAAACCCAAAAAAGATAAGTAGGTATTTTATAAGTTACACTAGTAATAATGTGTTTAAAGTTGGCGGTTGCCGAAGAATTTCATAAGCCTGTGCGGAAGAATTTCGTGAGGAAACGAACCATCGTTAAGCAAGATCTCTGGCAGACGGATTTTGCCAAATTTATTCCGTATGCTTAGGATAACCGCAATCATAAGTATAGTCTAACAGTAATAGACTGCTATTTAAATATTTATGGACACGCCCGGATAACTTGCAATCCGATCAAGGACGTGAATTCTATAATAAACATTTTGAAGGGTTGATGAAGAGTTATGCAATACATAATTACTCAACGTATAGTGTGAAAAAAGCGGCCATTGTTGAAAGGGTTATAAGAATGTTGAAAAATGCGTTATACAGGCGATTGAGCTTTAGAGGTAAATGCAAGTGGCTAGATGTGTTGTGAAGTTACATCTGAATACAATAATAAAGTGCATTCCACGATTAGAATGAAGCCTAAAGATGTAACTGCATCAACATATTTACCGATGTTTCATAATATTAAGGCAATGGGGACAGCAAAATTTAAAATTGGCGATTACGTTCGGATTCCTAAATATAAATCAGTATTTGCAAAGAGCTACACTCTATTTTTCCATCCAACTGTTTAAGATTGCTAAGGTGAAGGTTGGTAATCCAGTTAGATATTTGCTGGAAGATCTCCAAGCTAAACCGATACTAGGTCCATTTTACGCAGACGTACTACAGAAAACAGCTCATCCGGATATATTTCTCGTTGAGAAGGTGCTATGGCGTAAGGGGAACCAGCTATATGTTCGATGGTTTGGTATGGATAAATCACATGATTCGTGGATTAATAAAATAGATTTTGTATAACGTGTATATATATTTTCATCCAATAAATAATATGTTATATAATATATGTGTATTTTCATACATAATAAAGGGTTTTCCAATAAGAGGTGTTATTTAAAAATTATTAAAATTCACTACAAAAATGGTGAAAATTTGGCAGAGACGGTTCGTAAAACTAAAACATTTTTGGGTCGTCGTGAAGCACCTTGTCGGACCGCAATACAGAAATTGGTGAACAAATTCGAGCTGTTGGGACAAGTTAATGATGTGAAGAATAAAACCCGTGCACGTCGCTCAAGAACAACTGAGAATATTGCTGCTGTAGCCCAAAGTGTTGAAGAAAACCCAGGTTTGTCCATTCCTCGTCGTTCTGTGGAATTGGGCATTCCACAAACGTCATTACACCGTATTTTGCATAAAGACTTGGATCTTAAGGCTTATAAAGTTCAGTTAACACAAGAACTCAAGCCGGCCGATCATCAACAACGTCGTGTCTTTGCTGATTGGGTCGTTGAAATGCATGAAAATAATCCGGAATTCCATCGAAAAATCATCTTGACTGATGAGGACCATATCCACCTCGGTGGGTACGTCAACAGGCAAAATTGTCGCATCTGGGGCTCGGAAAACCCAAGAGTTATTGCTGAAAAGCCTCTCCATCCTCAACGTGTGACTGTTTATGGTCTGGTGGGGTCATTGGACCTTACTTTTTCGAAAATGAGGCTGGAGCAACAGTTACGGTGAATGGATTGCGCTATCGAGAGATGATTAATGATTTTGTATGGCCGGAATTGGATGGTATTGATCTGGGCAACGTTTACTTTCAACAAGACGGCGCTACATGCCACACAAGCAACGAAACCATTGATCTTTTACGGGAAAAGTTTCCGGACCGTGTTATCTCTCGAAGAGGTAATCACAATTGGCCACCGAGATCTTGTGATTTAACACCTTGCGACTTCTTCCTTTGGGGCCACGTGAAAGATAAGGTCTACGCCAACAGCCCAGCGTCGATTCAAGACCTCAAAGATGGAATTCGTGAGGCTATCGATGACATAGGGCAGCCACTTTGCGATTTGGTTATGGAAAATTTCAAGAAAAGGATATGGTCCTGTAAGCGTGGTCGTGGTAGCCATTTGGCTGATATTGTTTTCCATTATTAACGGCATACCTTCCTCTTTATAATGAAATAAACAACCGATCAATTATCTCAAAAAATTCCATTTTTCTTTGAATATCAAAATAACACCTCTTATTGGAAAACCCTTGAAGAATACGAGATATCACTTTCAGAATTACTTTAAATAATTACTACTAACCTTAGCAATCCTATAATAATAAATTTCTTAACCTCTGACATAATAATAACAATAATAATAATACTTTGTTATGCAATAGTAATAAATAATTTCTTAGCCTATAACATAATAGCAATAATGATGATGATGATAATAGCAATAACAATAATAATGATGATAATAGCTAATAATAGTAATAAATAATTTCTTAATCTAAATTGTAATAACAATAGTGATAATAACTGATTTCTTAATCTAAATCCATAGTAGCGAGGATATCGCAATGTCCCCAAGGTAGCGTATCGATACCATTAGGCAACAAATACCTCTTGTCATCGCGATTGCTAAGAGCGACTTTACACTGTTCTATACTGTAAACGTGGTGGCTTTTCGATATGATACTGCTTTGAGAGACGCTTGTAATATCCCCGCTTCTTAGGCATTTTAAATTATAATGAAAGTGGTGTAAATGGTATAATAAATTTAATAATAAATGAATAAATAATATTATGAAGAAATAAGCGTAAAAGTTCTCCAAAAACAAATCGTTAAACTAACTGGAGATACAAACCATTCACCACAAATAATGCCTTTGTCCCAGTCGGTAGTTTATAAAGTGGGGAGGTTCAATCTTTTGGTTTGCTTAATTACCTCAATTTCTGCTCGATTACTTCCACTGAACATCAATATAAAAAAATGCAATGTAACACTAATAAAATGATCTCGGACGCCAAGTTAATTTTAATAATCCTCGGAATAACTAAACCGAGGTTGTTTACAACAATAAAAATTTATCAAAATATAAAAAAATAAAAATATATACAGACTATGTTTATTAACATGAAACATGAAAGGGTTAAATAAAATATACCTTAAAACTAGTTATAGACTTAAATTACTAATTAATCATTAAAAATAAATACCTGTTACAAAATATAATACATCTTCTTGAGAACCCCTGGTATTATAAAAAATAATGCAGAAATGCAAACCATGGTGACGTAATCCTTGTGTCAATGTTGCGCAATATATTGCAATAACAATGCTTTTATGTTGTCAAGCACACCCAAACTGGAATTTTTCTTCTAATAAATTTATCTTCATGAAATTGAATAATCCGTTTAACCCATTCGCTGCTCATGACGCCAATTGGCGGCTTTCGTTGCGAGCGCGCGGTGCGCATGACACCATTTGGCGTAAAAGCTTATGTTGGATATAATGAGTCAGTACTTCTTTAGCAGTGGAGTGAAGCGTATGAAATTTTATGAGCTCATAGTAGAAGCTTAGTAGCACGTACAACCGCAGCCGTTTTTAGATTGGCCCGTTTTTTTCGTGTTTACGTGATTTTTTCTGCTAATTGATATGGGTGATAGTCAACCTGGTCCATCTGGCATTAAGCGTGCTAGATTTGAAGTGAAAGACCCCAATAACGTGACAGAGGAAGAAATGCGCCAGTTTTTGTACGATTCTGATTATGAACCCGATGAAGACGAAAATTCTGACTCTGGAGATGCGTCAGCAGAGAGAGATAACGAGACTGATGACGGTAAGTTAAATTCGCATCTCTTTTTGCACAGGTTTTTCCATTACCTTATTTTTTTAGTCGGTATTATTCCTATGGATGAGGAGATCGATGAGAATGAGAGGGCACAAATTGTGGGAATTATTGCTAATTGGCAAGACGATAACGCAGGAATGAAAACTCTAAATTTTTCTGAGACGAATCAGATGCTGGTCAATTTACCTGACGATCCTCACCCGTATAATTAGTTTCGGCTTCTAGTTGATGACGAATTGTTACATATTATTCTAGAGGAGACTAATCACTATGCAGTTGACTTTTTTTAACAAAAGGTGGGCATAACAACTCCAGAATAGCTCGGTGGAAGGACGTAACGCAAGAGGAACTGCTGAAGTTCATAGGTTTAGTGTATCACATGGGCACAATAAAAATCAACCGGTTACAGGATTATTGGCGGAAGAGCAGACTATTCAATCCAAACTGTTTCTCAGACTATATGGGACGAGATCGATTCCTGATAATTATGAGGTGTTTGCACTTTTCCAGAAATCCTAGACCAAATGAACCCGTGCCTGAAGATCGTCTATTCAAAATTAGACCAATCTTGGAATATTTCAACAAAAAAATGCAGAGTTTGTATTACCCAGGGAAAACTTGTGTCTTGATGAGTCTTTGGTGCTTTGGCGAGGGAGGCTGGTCTTTAGGCAGTACATTGCCAATAACAGACACAAGTATGGCCTGAAATTATATATGTTGACAGAACCGAGTGGACTAATTTTGAATTTTGCGGTCTACACTGGCCAATTAGATTCCCTTGGAGGTAAAGGACATGCCCAAAAGGTGGTTACGCATCTAATGAAGGAAAACTTAAACAAAGGGCACTCTCTGTATATGGATAACTTCTATAAAAGTTGCGACTTAACAAAAGAATTATTAGATTAAAAAACGTACTGCACAGGAACGCTCCGAAAGGAAAGAAAGGGTAATCCCAAAGAAGTCGTAGGGGATAAACTAAAAGTGGGCGAAACAACAGCTAAATACCTCGACGGAATAATGGTGGGAAAATGGAGGGACAAAAGAGATGTCACATATATTTCCACAGAATTCGAGAACAAAATGATGGAAGTTAGTAATAAAAGAGGCACTATAAAAGAGAAACCGATTCCAATTATTGAATACAATAAGTATATGGGTGGCATCGACAAGCAGGACCAGATGATGTCCTACTACCCATCTCTTCGCAAAACACTCTTCTGGTACAAGAAACTAGCAGTACACGTTTTACAACTTCTTTTGTTCAATTCCTATACATTATTCTCCAAGTATTCTGGTAAACGTATGTCATTTTATGAATACCGTTTAGAGGTTATTGAAAAATTACTGCCCGAAGTGTCCTCTGATACACCAAAAGTAACCAAACACGTTCCAAGCAAAATAACCATTACAGAAGGAACACGCAGACCCAGGAAGAGGTGTCAAGTGTGTAGTCAACACAAAATTAGAAAAGACACAATTTGGGAATGCCAAGCTTGTCCGGAAAAACCGGGTTTATGCATTTCTAAGTGTTTTGAACAATTTCATAATAAAAAGGACTAATTGCTTAATTATTTACTTATGTCTTTGTATTTATTTTACCGTAAGTTTTTTGAATTGTGTTTCCTTTATCTTCTAAGCTAGAGAATCTGACGTGACTTTTATATACCAATAATAGCTTATTTACGTTATTTAATTTTACTTCTATTTTAGTTTATAAGTTTTCTGTATTTTCTATGTTTTTCGAGTAAAATAAATGTCGATAAACAAAACCAAGTTGACAAATAATCATTTTTTACCATTTCATTGCATATACCAACGCAAAAAACTACATGTTGCAACTAACGCCATTTGGCGTCGTGAGCACATTACGTGAAAAACTATCAAATGTGCGCACGACGCCTAAAATCAAATTTCTACATAAAAACACCAGCCGCGTCTGGCGGTAGGCGCAAAACTTCCATGCGCAGCGAATGGGTTAATGCATTTTCTTGAAATTTTCAAATAAAAGATGCAATCATAAAATGAAAGCGTACGCAACAGTAAAATTAAATGCGCACTTAAATTGTAATAAAGGTGTAAATCAAAGTAAAAATAAAAGTGCCTACAAAGAGCAAATGTTTTAATTTTTTGTATAAAGCGTTAAATTATCTTACCATCAAATCAATGGCACTTTCACAAAATTTAAGTGGAAACCCAAAAAAAAAAGCTTCCTGCACACAACATTCACCAGGAAGTGAAAAAATGAACACTTTCGGATGTCAGATGATGTAGCCGTTCGCGAAGAGATTTGCGCAAATTTAAAGTGGGAGTATAAACCTTTGAAAAGATATGCACTATAAACCCCTATTTACAACTGAATGAACGAAAAACCTAAATTACGGTATATTTTAATACAACTTAAAATGGGTTGTTACAAAATAATCATTAAAACTAATCCTATCTCTTACAACATAACACCTAACACCATTTAACTTCCTTACCTCATAATCCTTCAGTCTAAAGCTGTACGTTTTAGATGCCAAAGCCATCCATTCGTTAATTACTCTTCCACTCATTTCATCTTTCATCAAGCCAATTACTTTGCTACTGCATCTTGGAATGTTATAGGGGTTGTTTGGAGGATAATCAGAATTGTCGAAACACGAAATGTTGTTGCGTATAAGATAGTATGCATCCTCACATTTCATCTCGTACATCAGGCTATCGGTATCCATATATAGTAATCATCATTAAACTGACGTTGCATGAAATTATAGTGGAAATCGTACATTAATGTTTCAGAAATGTCTAAAACAGCCATTCCCACATATAGTGGCTTATTAAAGAAGATTTCCACCTTGGATAGCTCGATAGCCATGAATTCCTCATCATATATCTCTCTTCTGTAGAAATTCGGCTGGACATGTAATAATTGGCTCCATATCTACCACTCCACCTGGTGACGAGTTTGACAATTCTGATTTCTAAAATTTTCCATGGTTTTGCCGAAATTTGCGTTTTGTACAAGTTTTTCTCGAAGGGGTTGGTGTATTCTGCTCGTAACCTTGTATTCTTAAGTCTATATATGGTTTGAGTCAACGTGATTGGTTGAATCGCGCGATGAACTTTCTCAAGCGCAAGGCCTGCTTGAAGGCATTGCTTCAAATTGCGGTAATGAATGACATACTTAGTCTTAGAATGCAGCGTTGCGAGCAGTTTCCTATTTTTACCACCTGGTGGAGTACCGTGTTCAACGCAGAATGGAATGTATTTATGACAGGCATGCAAATTATCCGGGTATAATAGATCCACCTCGAGAATTTTGCATGAATCATCCGGCAAATTTAAAATTGATTCGGAGGTTAATAAATTTAATAGCTTCTCGCTAAGCCATTTGAAATCATCCCGCGGCAAACATTGAATTTGAGCCCATCCATATAAATAAACCATATCTGTGTAAAGGGTATAAGAGGAAGGTTTGGTGGTATCGTATTCATGCATGTACTTATTATTAACCTTGCTGTACTTAGTACAACATTGTGCCATCCCTCTTGTGATACCCTTTTCCACGAACAATACCATATCAATATCGGTGGGCAGTTCCAGTCTAACTTTAGTGTAATTTAACATACACTGTCAGGTGTATCCGGGAGCGATGTAAAAGAATGCCGGATCTAACTTGTGCGTTGTTATGCACTTATTTCTGAAATTTGTGAATACGTCAGCAAGTAGAAGTACATCACATGTCAAATAAACATCGATATATGGACCAAAATTTTGAATTTGAAACTTTTGCCAAACGTTTTGAGCTTGCGCATAATCATTATCTGTAACATGTGATTGCTTCAGCTTGCTGTAAAATTTATCTTTATGTGGAAGGCAAGTATCATTAAATTTAGTCTACGTATCTACATACTCATACGAATACACCCCCTTTTTAGTTAATAACTGTTGCTGCTCATCATTCAAATGACAGCGTGCTGCGTAAAATTTTTAAATCGTTAAATGATAGATAGAAGGATAATTCACCTAGGGACTCGTTCATGAAGTGGTATGAATCTACAAATCGAAATTTAACTATAGAATAAATGGCTTCGGTGAATGATATGTAGCGTTCTTTAGTTTTAGGTAATATTGAAATGTGACCGGGGATGCCTTGGGAAATATCTTTTAACCGGAAAAATTATGGAAAAAACTGGTAATATTCGCTGGGACTTATACCGGTGTTGCATGATTGATGCAACCGATGAAATGAAAATGATCTCTTACTTTAATATCATGATCTAAAAAGTTATGTTCGCAAATATGACAGTGGTTAGATGCATTATATTCCAGCATTTGCATGTTGATTAACGTTTCCATAGGTATGGGATTTTCAAAATACAGGTGCAGACTACTAGTAATGTCTACCAGTAGCAGCTCGTTGCTAAACCAATTCATACACTCCTCAGTCCTTTGCAACCGAAATTTTGATAAGGAATCGTTAAACATGCATTGGAGATAATATGCGATGCTGCATACGTTATGTTTTTTATACTTAACGGTATTTCGCGTTTCGTCATCTTTAAAATCCTGCACTAAACATTTCAAGTCGCAATATAAAATAAATGGCGCTGTCTGCTTAAACTCATAGTTCTTAAAATATACATTCGAACCTGGCTTTGGCATCTCTATCTTACATGCATTACTTACAATCTAACTCGTGATTACTTAGCTTAATTTGAGAACTAGAATAGTGGAAGCATCTATCGCGTAGATGTAATTTATTATGATTCTTCGTTAACTGTAAACGCACTAATCCTGATAAATTTTTGATCCAGCAAGAATGAAATTTAACGACTTCATCATCATCTTTAGTTGTTCCAAGTCTCGAAACATAATCATCTATTTCGCTTTCAATTTCATAATTCTGCTGGATCATTAATAAATTAACATGCTGTTGTTTCTTATCTTCACATAAATAGTCAGGTACTGCATTATATTTAGCTGCATCTTTTCTAATATACACGTTTATGGATAAATTAGGACTTTGTTTTACGAATTTAGGGATTTGGCTTAATTTCATTGGAAACTGTATATTTTCAAAAATTATGATTTCGGCATAATAGGGCAGGATGATACACGATCATTGTATAAAATAGCGGGAAAAAGAGCCGATGCTAAAGCCCACCCGAAACAGGCTTCATCATTGTTTTTTACGTTAATGACGCATTTCGTATTTTTTATTCCTAGGGGTAGAGGAATAAAGGACGATGCCCTTATTAGAGTTATACTGTTCATGTTTACAGCTAACGAGATAATTTTTGATAGAGCCCAACCACTATCCTGTTCTTCAAATTGAAGCGATCGCTCCATCAAGTAATCGACTACATTACTATTGAATAATTTTTTTAGATTTTCATATTCTAGGTTAGATCTTAAGATATTAAAATTTTTAGTCGTAAAACTAAATTCCCTATACACTAATTTATCATTTATCATCATCATTATTTAAAACCGATTTTATCAATTCTGCACAGAATTCTAAATTAACTTTTAAAATATTATTATATATGCTAAAAATTTCACTAATTCTAACTGCAAATAGCTTAAAACTATCGCGAAAAAATGTCCCTAAAGTTCTATGGCCTAAATTAATTATGATGCCAGTGTTCACCCTACATTTGAAGGCTGTAGTCCCTCCATTCGACTGTGACCTTGATTGCGAGGGACTCTCCTGCAGTCGGTTTCCTCAACTGCTTTGCGAGTACTCTGTACCGCTACAATTTCCCTGCAACGCTCGCTAGATGTATTTTTCCCCAATACTCAATGATGAGTCACCAACGCATGTCATGATAAGTTTTAAATTAGCGTCGATGACGTTGATGATTTTGGTGACTTTATTCTCATCATGAGTATTGGGATGTTTGTAGAATTGCTCAAGCACTTCTACGGAGGGGTTAATTTTTACAATTAAAGCCATTGCTAAAAATAAATCATTAATATATATTTAGTATAAATTGTAAACATTATACATTTATTATCTAGCGAACGAACTAACGACAGCAGGAAGTAATATATGATTAAATCAATCAACCCTATAATTTGTCGATGTAATTAATGTTTCAATTTCAAATATATAGCTTACCTGGAACGGTAGAATTAATAGGTCTAGCAGCTGAGTACAACAACCGTGAACACTGTTTACCATATAAGCTAAATCTAAAAAATTCATTTGTTTAATTAATGTTTTAAGTAAAATGAATTAAACATACCTGAATATTTCTGTTGAATGATGACTGCGATAACTGCAATAACTTACAGCGAATACATTAGCGTATACAATAGTCACCTAAATACCTCTACTTAATTATTATTTTTAAAATGTAATATTAAAACTCACATGTGAATAGAACGGTAACGATTGATAAACAATGTTAGATCAATCTTATATACAACGCGCACCGGATGTTGCGGTTTCAGGTAGCAGGCAAGAACCTGCTTGCTTCTTTGTTTTTATGCATTATCACATTGAATTTGTAATTTTAAAGAATGAAATTACATATATAAATCACGTAGAATGTTTTCTAGATAAACTTTATATAAATTATGTTGAAATTTTTCAATGTAGATTTAATGTTTATTTGAAAATTCAAATTCCTTTTTCTATTTTATTACTTTAAATCTTATGTTTTAGAATATGATGTAAGTTGAAAATGTAATTACATATTCATTATTATCAAATGCAGTAATCACGTATTTATTCAATTTTAGCAAACGATTATATTTTGAATGTGTGCTGGATGTTTCTTCTCGAATATGTTCTCTCTCTCTAACACTGACTATGGCAAGTTCTAGTTTCAACCAAAATGAAAAGCTCTATATTATTCGAATTATATTTTCAATATAATTTTTATGTATTAGAATATAAGTTGAAAATGTAATTACATATTGCAAACTTTCATTTTTATGTATTAGGATATGATGTAAGTTGAACATGTAGTTACATATTTATATATTGCAAATTTTCAGTATTTGTAATGCATAACATCAAGGTCTTTTTTTCTAATTTATTACTTTATTAGTGTTACATATTTATCAACATTATTTTCTATTTATTATCAAATGCATTATTTTAAAATGTAATTACGTATTTATTCGATTAGGGCTGATAAGAAATTTTTTAAATCCGGATCTTTCAACATTGGAATACATAAATTCGTATTTATAAGCATATTTTAAAAGTTAATTAAGAATTCTAAGTTATGAAAATATAATTACATATTTACATATTGCAAACTTTCAATATAATTTTTATATATGATTTATTTACAAATAAACATAAATAAACAAATAGTTTTAATTGTAATGCATAACATCAGTATTTTTTCTAATTTATTACTTTGCTTGTATTACATATTTATCAACATCATTTTCTACTATTTTATTACTTCAAATCAATAATAAAATCTGTACTTTAATTATAAAATGTAATTACATACGGTGTACATTAATTATTTCTTTACCACGTTGTGACGTCAGCTCAAATATTTATGTCTATACAACACTTTTATATTTCCATGTCTAAAATCGAGATAGGTCAGTTATCTATATGAGTATGCACATATTCATAACTTGACCTGCTCGAGTTGGAATCCCCGTGCAAGCAATGTTTTCAGACTTTATACTGCAACTGGAAGTTCCTCTTCAACAGTAGTAAGGAAGATGTCTGCAGATTGCGACATCTCAACAACACGACTCCGGAGACTAACAAAGAACCTACCAGAACCCGCCGAAGACATCCAAAGAAGCCATCAAACGCTACCGGAAGCCACCGAAGACTCCTTAAAACACCAGAGGTCGCTGAAGGATTCCAACATGGCCGCCACGTCTCTCATTGACCAGCTAATGGACTATCCCCTTCCTGAACTCAACAAGGGGGGGACCATCCTAGCATCCTATTGGCTTGACGTTATTACTCCTTCCGGTAGGAGACCACGGCCTCTTCTCCCATTAGGCCTCCAACAGTAACTTACGTCGGGAGGGATTAAGTGCTCGCTGACGTCGCTGATTGGTGTAACGTAACTTCCTGGTCCAGAAGGAACATAGCCTTACTACTAGTATTTTTGAACTGTAAGCTGGTTTTCGCAAGATGTAAGTTATGATTTAATTGAGATTGGTTTGGTTTGGTTGATTGATTGAGATTGATCTGATTGTTTGATTTGATTTGATCGAGCGTGATTTGTTTGAGATTTATTTGCTTAATTGATTTGCTTAGTTTTATTTGATTTGATTAATTTATTTGTTTGTTTAAGAAAGAGCCGGGAGAAACGAAAGAGGGGGAGAGACGAGAGGCAACTTCTATTACAGACTCGCTACTTTAAGAATACACCACTAGATGGCGCCACAAACAATCCTTAATTAGTCCTAGAAATATACCGCTAGATGGCACCACCTTTATTGTTACAGAAAATTTTCATTAGTCCATACACCACTAGATGGCGCCACAAACATTCAAATTTTGCAACAAAAATACGACCCCCCACATGAGCGTGTATAAAAAGTGGAGGGGAATGTGTCCCAGGGAGCGGGACTTGTGATGCTACAAAAAAAGTGGAGGGTTTGGTGCCCGGTTACTACTGATAGCCTAACACATTGCTAAATATTAAGTTTAATTATTGCATTTATCAATTTTGTATTCCACTGAAGAAATAAACGACATGTTATTTTGTTACTATTCATGCAAACGTGATTCAGACATTTTTACTGGAAGACTTTCAGTTGTTTTATCATAGCCATAGCAATGTATTTAATTAAATGTTTTTTTCTTAGTTTTTGACGTTTTACGGATTAGTATTAAAATTAGATATACAAAACTTTATTTCGTTGAAATCAGAAAAAAATAATGAATCTAATAAGCTAACTTTCACTTATGGTTGCTATTTAAAAAAGGTAAGTTAGGGATGTAACTCAAAAAGCAGTGATTAAATAATTTTTTGACAAGTGCAACTAATTAAACTTAAAATTATCTATTAAAACCTCTTTAAGATTTTACTGTATTTTTAATAACTAACGAGCCAACGTTGATTGAAAATTTTAACGATTTCTAGTTTTTCTCCAATAAATCGGAGACTTGGCAACAATGATCAATTTTCTTGCCGGGTTCTAAATCATGTCATTCTGACCAACCTTGCTAATTTAACTAACTTTGTATCTCTTATAATAACAAAGTTACCCAGACAACGTGGTGAGATTTGTGCCACCCTGTATATACAGGGTGCGGCATTAATGCGTCGTAGTAAGATATATCCGTTATTAAAGGAAATATCAAAAAAAGTTATTTACAAAAATTATAGGCAACTTCAAATTTCACAATATAAAATTATTTTCGTATTTACAGGGTGTTACATATTACCAGGGTGAACCAAACATGCTTTCTTAAATATTATATTTCAAATTTAGATTAAGCTCATCTCCCCATACTTCCACAATAGGGTTTCATTGAGATGTACAGGGTATTTCAAAAGTTACGGTCAATGGTATACGAAAATCATTCTCATTTCAACGTTCTGTATACCCTAGACAGAACAGCCTAACAATATTTTTTTCCAGGAATAACTTTTTGACATTGGTATAGTGTTAGGAGAAAGTGCTATTTCCTTATTATTGCACCAATTGAATATAGAGCGAGCCAAAACTCGAACACATGATTTTGTCAATTTTTTCAAATGAATTACCCTGCATTTTATTTTAAAAAGTGAAAATACACTTTATGTTCTTTCATTTTTATTAAGTACTCCCTATAGCTAAAATAGTTAATTTCTGAGATATTTTCAATTTAATAAAAGAAAGAGATTTTTTAAAAATTTCTATTATAACAAGTTAGCCGTGAACAAATAAAAGTGTGACAAATAATTATAAAAAATTCAAAAAACATCGGTTATTAAGACAAAATTCTTATAAAATTAATTAATTTCTTAATAAATGTTCAAAATGTCCACTGAAAACATCAATACAGCATTGCAGCCGATCTTCAAAATTCTCGACTGACATTTCTTAACATTTCTACATTAATACTCTGGAATGCCTGTCGTATTCTATTCTTCATATCATTCCTCAAACAATGTTGTTATTACATGATGGAGCTCCGGTACATCACACTAGATTAATGCATAATCATCTTAATACCCATTTTCCTGGAAAATGGGTGGGAAGAGGAGGACCCATTTCATGGCCAGCTCGTTCACCAGAGTTAAGTAAAATTGACTTCTTCGAGTGGGGTTATGTGAAAAACCGTGTGTATCAAATACCATATATATATATATATATATATATATATATATATATATATATATAACGTGAAATATGGCGAAGATTAGTGAACTCAATTAAAATCTATTCTCGCGGATTATAAGCTGCAACAAAATGAAGTGTTGTTTTAATTGTTTAGGTACTTTTAGGAACTTAATTGTTTATATCGTCATAATGAATTTGTTTATGCATATTTTAAATAAATGAGAATTATTCAATTTAGTTTAGTTAAGTGTGTAATATTTTAAACACGGATACCTACATAAAGTATTAATATACAATTTATATAAAATCGTTTTACTATCTAATTGCTTACGGTTTATTCCTTAATTCGGGACCTTCAACCTTCAATTACAGACCGATATCAATTGTCCTTCTATTTGGAAAAATATTAAAAAAAAAAAAAATTAAAAACCCAACTCGTTGGATATCTCGAAAAGACAGGCTTCTTAATCAACACCAGTCTGGATATCGACAAAAACATTCGACTACTTTGGCTATTAATGACTTAATATCTTCCATCTGTGAAGCCTTTAAAAATCCAAATTTACTCGCTGTCAATTCTTATATCTAACAAAGGCATTTGATTGCGTTTGTCATGGTATACTGAGATAAAATTTTACGGTCCTGATTACAATAGCCGTAACCTAATAAAATCTTACCTGCATAATCGTTTTCAATTTGTTTCTTATCCACATTGTATTTCTAAAAAAGCTACGGTTAGTTTAGTGGTACGTGGTACCACATGAATTGGTATTAGGTCCCATTATATTTATCATGTTCGTAAACGACTTGCCTTTCTGTAACACAGAAGCAAACTTTATTCTTTTTGCCGCTGACACTGTTTTCTCTCGGACGCATGATAATCTTCACACTATTTTCAAATTGTGAAAAAACACAGTCAACTGTGAGTGATTGGTTCCTTGCAAATAAACTGACCTTGAATCTTGCAAAACCCGAAAATATTGTTACATTAAAAAAACACCATTAGACTAATTCCGTAACGTTTCTTGGTTTATACATGGATACCAAACTATCATGGGTGAACCACACTGATTTTGTTAACATGAAACTGTCAAAGAGTCTATACTTATTGAGAAATCTGGTAAATAATGTCAGAAACACATTTGTGTGTATATCACGCTATTGTTCACTCAATTATTTGGTATGGTATTTTAGTATGGGTTCATGCAGAGGGAGTGACAGAGTATTTTCTTTGCAAACAAAAGCAATTAGAGTATTAGCCAACTTAAAATACAGAGGAGATTGCAAATATATTTGTAAAATAAAAAATTTTAACAGTTCCCTCAAGTTATATCTTGCAGTGTTTGTTATACTGGATTCCCATATTAGACTATACAATTTAAAGTCGAATAAAACTTTCTAATCAAAGTAAATTAACTTTTTAATGGACTAATATGTAGCTTATTCTGTGGGATTTATGACTAAAGTAAATAACAATTCAAGTTTTAAAGATCAAGGAGGCGCTGTCTATAAACAACGACTTAAGTGTTTCTGTCAAATATGCGTTATACGCAAACGATATAATTGCTCAGTTTAACAATTTCATTGCATTATGAATTATTCGATTCAAGAGCGTGTCTTTTCTGTGAAGTCTACATTAGAACTGGTTCATTTGAAGAAGTTCGGCGTGCATTTCGACGGCAGTTTGGAAACAATAATAGGGCGATGCACCAACACGCTTTACAATTGCGGCATGGGTTCGTCATTGGCGTGAAAATGGCTCTGTGCAAAACATTAAAAACCTGGACGTCGAAGAACGGTGCGTACGCCTGAAAATATTGAACAGTGAGCTGCCTTTACAAGAAGTCCTAAGAGATCGGCTAATCGGCAATCACTTGCCCTAGGAATATCTAAGGAAGTCTCCACAGAATTCTGCATAAAGATATAAAATTTCACCCTATAAATATCAAATGGCGGATAACCTCAGTGATCTAGACAAAGGAGCGAGGTGACATTTTGTGAAGAATTTTACATCAGCATCGTGGAGAAATTCATAATTTGCTAATGAGCGACGAAGCAAATTTTCATTTGGACGGTGTTGTTAACAAGCAAAACTTTAGATACTGGGGAGTAGAAAATCCTCACGAACTGTTTACCAAAACCTCCACAGTCCAAAAGTCGTTGTTTGGTGCGGTGTAGCATCATTTGGAATTATCGGTCCTTATTTTTTGAGGATGAAAATAACCCTTCTGTTACAGTTAATTCCGAACGCTACATAAACATGTTGCAAACGTTTCTTATCCCAGAACTAATTAGACGAGGACTAAATGGCGCCATATTATTCCAGCAAGATGGAGCAACGGCTCAACACAGAAACACTATGAAATTTTCCGAGATTTTTTGACGGCCGTATAATTTCCCGGTTTGGAAATTTGAATTGGAAAATGATTTAACGGCCCCGATTTTTTCTCTGGGGATACCTAAAGCAAAAAGTTTTGCAAGTCGTCCCCAACAATTCCGGAGCTGAAGGAGCAGATTCGAAATGAAATTGCAGGAATAAATGGAGTTTGCTTCAGTGATGATAAATTTTGAACTTAGAATTCAAAAATGCATTGAAGTCGAAGGAGGGCATTTGGAAGACATGATCTTTAAAACTTGAATTGTTATTTACTTTAGTCATAAATCCCAAAGAATAAGCTACATATTAGTCCATTAAAAGTTAATTTACTTTGATTAGAAAGTTTTATTCGACTTTTAAATTGTATAGTCTAAAATAGAACCCTGTATATAAAAAACCATGAAGAAGAAATTTTAAACACAATAAAAATCATGATTATCCAAGAAGAAAGGAAAAATTTAATCTTCTACGACAAACAAAATCTCGTATTGGAACAAATTACTACGCAATTAGATTTTATGATTCACTATGTACAGTTTCAAATGTTTAAATTTTAATACTTTCAAAAATATATTAAAAAATTTCATAAAACTGAAGAATTCGCAAAATCAGACTTTTCTTCCCTATACGTAGCTGTGCATAGGCTGTTAATCAGTGTACGTCTGTAATATTATGTATTATGTATTAAATTTTTTTTTTTAAATTTTATTATTAATAAATTAATTTAATTTTTTAATAATAATTGATGTAATTTGGTTCACGATGGGTAGAAAGTGGATTGGTTTTGGGTAAAACAATCTGAATAACATTTATACATTTTGGTTTAATCATAAAAAGCATTGTGCTACTTGCGAAAATGTCAGGAATGTTAAATAAACTTATTTCCGTAAATTCAATTCAGTATTTTAGTTTGTTTCAGTAAATTTCAATTTTTCGAAAGTATTTTGGCATGTGAATATTTTACAGGTGTTGTACACATAGTGTAAGGATAGATTTATATTAGGGATATTGTATAAGTAGTTTAGAATGCAGGAAATTTGGTAAAATTTAGGAAAGGGTTATAATATGAACTTAATATGATCATTTCTCACATATTTTTGGAAGCGAGTGTGTGACAGACATTGTGATGCAATTTTAAATATTAAGAACAGTGCATAGAACATAATCACACAAAGACATTTACATGTAGATACATTTTGATAATAGAATTTCAAGAAAGTGTGTTAAACGATATGACTTCTTAATGTGACATTAAATTTTACAATGCAAGCGAGAGGAACAATAAATCTAATAAAAACAATTATTACAAATAGTTTGGATAACATTTTGAGTTACATGAACGTTTTTAAATGTAAGTTATTTGTAATTTTAAAATTAAGTTTGGTTATGTTTTAAATTAAATGTTTTTTCACAAATTTGTAGTTTTTAGAGTAAATTAGGATTAAATTAGTTTGTTAAAGTGATTAATAGGAGGTCTTCCTCATTTTTACATAGTTATGTAAAGTGTACAAAGCATTTCAGCTCAAAGTTTTATGAAATGGGATTGAGTATATCATTTTACTAGGTAAACATAAAATTTCTTTTAAATTTAAGATTTCGGACTTTAAATGTGTGTTTTCCTATGCTAAATTTTATCAGGATTACATATATGTAAGTATTTTAAGTCTAGTTTATAAGATTAATTAGATATAAGCAAATTTAAATTAAAATAGGTCATTTTGCATAATAGTTAAAAGAACCATATCTTGTTGGATATCTATTTATGCGTAAATTTACACAGATTTCATTTCTGTCATTAAAATTTAAATCCGTAATTGTATAAGGAAGTTATCGCTAAAATTATACTTTAGTTAAGTTTTAAAATTATTTTCGACCAATCAGAAACATGGTTACATATTTAGAATTGCTTAGAAAAAATTGAAGATACGGTAACCAACAAAAAGGTATAAAAGGAATTGCCCTTGATCAGATCTCTCTCTATAACTTTGCCAGTTGTTTGAATAGTTTGAAAATAGTGTAGTGATTTTTGTGTTTCAAGTAAGTTTACCTAACCTAAATAATTATCGGGAAGAATTTAAATACGAACGGAGAGACGAGAAATCAGGCGCAATTGTTTTTAATCCGACAATTGTTTAAAATTATAAGTTAGGTTACCGATACCTGTGCAATTTCGTAAAGTTCATTACGAAGTATTTCCTTACTTGTGACGATTTGTTGAACGTTTTAAAATTTTCGTTTGTTGAATTGAATATCGGTTACGTTTAGTCAAAATAAAATCGTAATCATTTTTTCTTCATTTGTGTTTTATTTGTTGCTGCGATTCTTTTTATAATTTATTTGAGCCGGAACCTAAAAAAATAAAGTGACTTTAACTTAAACTTTTTACAAACATTTAAATATTATTAAAGCGATACAGTTAGTAAGCTTTAATACATTTAAATAAAACTTTATCAATTTAAAAAATTGTGGTTGGGGTAAAGCCGTAAAGTGGAAAAATATTACCAGTTACCGAAGCAAAGTGAACAACAAACCCGAGGGCCAGTCTGCAGCTTGTGGATGAATGGTAGCAGTGAACTTCACACATAAAGATCTTCGATTATATTGGAAAGTGCCTGCATCGATTTGGAACCACCTGTGTGAAGACAGCTGTTTGAATTTTGGAACATTTACATGTGAGTTATTTTCTATTATAACCCTGTCTTTTGTGTTCTTAGTTGTGTTGATTTCCTGCAATTATTATTTGTTATATGTATAGGTGTATATGTTTAAATAATACTTGTGTAAACACCTGCAAAAGAAGCAAAATTTTAAATTATTTCCAAATTTTAGATTTCTTTTATCCAATTAAAATCATAAACATAAATTCAACAGGTCATTGTTTGACAATTCTGACATCTTCTATAATTGTATTCAATAACTTTATTACGCATGCGTTAGTGTATAAATATTATCCAGATACTTTTCTCATATAAGATAATTTTTATAAAGTGTAATCCACATATATATTTTCAAACCAAATATTATTTCCCACAAAATCCTGAACCCTATCCCCACATTGAGATAAGAGCTAGTCCGGTGCATGTAAGTATTCAAATTATAATTTATATATTAATTACATTATTTAATACCTCATATTACATATTAATATCACATATTAAAACATCCCAATATATATATATATATATATATATATATATATATATATATATTGAGATGTTCAGAAAGAGGTAATAAGTATCGGACAGCTTACATGACATTTGGGTAATAAAAGGTGATTTCTAGCTCGATACAAGTGCAAGACACTATTTTATATAAATCTGGTTCACGATGTGATTAAAATAAATTTTTTTGATATAAATTAGTCTGAATATCATTTACTTAGTTTGGTTTTATCATAAAAAGGAATTTGCTACTAACAAAATTGTCAAGAATGTTAAATATAACCATTTTCGTAAAGTCATTCTAGTATTTCAATTATTGCAATAAAAATCAATTTTTCAAGGGTAATTTGGCAAGTGAACACTTTACAGGTGTTTAAACATGAACTATATAATTAGAATTATGTTAGGGATAGTGTAGGATTAGTTTTTGAATGCAGGAAATACAAAAATTTAATAAAAGGGTTATAATATGGACAGTTTAGACATTTTTCGCACATATTTTTGGAAGCGAATTAGTGACAAAAATTATGTTACAAGTTTAACAATAAGAACAACATTTAGAACATTTTGGCATACAGACATTTATAGTGCCGTACATTTATATAGTGAAACATTTAATAAGAGTGCTAGACGTTGAGACTTTTTCAATGCAACACTATATAACATTATGCATTGCAAATAGTTAGTGAGAATAATAAAG
Source organism: Vesta saturnalis (assembly GCA_036346205.1). Lineage (NCBI taxonomy): Eukaryota > Metazoa > Arthropoda > Insecta > Coleoptera > Lampyridae > Vesta > Vesta saturnalis. Next base: position 896,256 of record JARFJB010000786.1, read on the forward strand.
ACAAGAAGTACAAACCTTAAACATAACATTTCAAGTGTTAAAAACATTTTTAAATATAAATTATTTTCATTTTTAGATTTAAGTTTGGTTAGGTCATAATTTTTAGGTTTTTTACATAATTTTATACTTTTTTCGCATTATTAGACTTAGATTTTGCTCTTAAAGCAAATAATAAATGTTCTTTCTTAATATGACACAGTTTTTATAAGGATACAGCTCTTTTCTCCGCAAAATTATGTTAATTCTGAGGTGAATTTAAGATAAAATTACAAAAGCTCAAAATTTTTTTAAATTAAATGTTTCGAACACAAAAGATATGTATTCTAGTGTAAAAAGTCCTCAAAATTCCATTTTTGCAATTAGTTTTAGTATAGCTTATAAGTGTAAATAGTTATAAGCTTAATTAGGTTAGATTAGGTTACTTCGTATATTAACGTTAGGAATTATAGCTTGTTAGGTGTCTTTTTGTTCAAAATTTTACGTAGTTTTCATTTCCGTTTTTAATTTTCAATTTCGATCATGCATAAGAAAGTTACGGCCAAATTTCCATTTGAGTCCAATTTGTGATTTAGATCCACCAATCATAGCCCTAGTTACTTTTGCAATATGGCTGTAAAAAAATGAATTTTTGGTAACAACCAGAAACATATAAAAGCAAGCGCTCAGAAAATTAATCTCTCTCTAGAATTTGTTCAAAAGTGTAAAAGGTTAAAACAGTGTTGTGAAATTTGTGTTAAAAAGTAAGTTCATAACCTAATTTAAATTTCGTCAAGAAGTCATACTTTACGAAGATTACGTTCGAGAGCACTTGTTTTTATATCGACGGTTTGAAATAAATAGTTCGGTCTCCGATACCTGTCGTTTTTCGAAAAATATTTTTGGTCGTGTTAATTTGTGTCACGATTTTGTAAAGATTTGCTTTTGTGTTCTACAGCTTAAATTAATTCCGTTTATACCAAATTAAAACCCATTTTTATTTGGTCAAAGTTGTTTTATTTCTTTGGACAATTCCTTTTAAACAAAATTTTAATCGGTAGCTAAAAATAAAAGTGTTATCAACAAAATTTTGGATATTTAAACATATTTTTAAAACGATATCACTCATTAAGCTTTAAAATTATTTAAATAAAAAGCTACCTAAATTAAATAAGTGGTTGGAGTTTGCCGATTTTGGAGAAAACATCTTTAAGTTTGGAAGTTGGTGTCTTCGACAACCGAGAATCGAGTTAGCAGTGTTGGATAATGGTAACAACTGTAATCGAGTGGACATTGCCTACATCCAGTTGGAGTATTCGAAGACATCAATCTACCGGGAGGACAGTATATGTGAGTCACAAATTTTAATAACCCTACCTATTGTGAACATTCATTGATAAATTTCCTGCAATTTAATATTTGTTACATATATGTTTTTGGTTAAGAATTTTAAATATTTACTTGTGTAAACACCTGTAAAGATATTAATTTATTTTCTTTTCTAAATTTTCATTTTGGATATAAACTTTAATTTTCTAAATTAATTATTTGACATCTTTGACAGCTTTTTAATTTCACTTAAGTTCAATACAACGCATGCGTTTGATAGCAAATTACATTCAGCATTATTTTTATACTTTCATTATATTTATATAAAGGGTATTTCATATACACATTTCCAGATTCAAAATTTTAACTTCAAACTAAATTCCCTGAACTCTATCCCCTTATTGAAATTATTAAATTATTATTAAAGCCAATCATCACAATTTATATATATATATATATATATATATATATATATATATATATATATATATATTAAAAACTAAAAAATATATACATATGTATATATTTTTAAAAGGATACTGCAGGAATTTGCTAGTTCTAGTGGGCATACAGGTAAAAACCCAAAATGTGATAAATTTTATTACTGTTTTTGATATATTTCGGTCAAAAATTTAACCTTCTTCAGAAAAACGTCTACAAATGGAATTAAAAACATATTGGTGTAACTGTTTATAAATCATGTATGAACTTACAACTAAATGGAAAATCACTGGTGAACAAATTAGTTGATTGACGTGAATGACATATTGTGAATGGGTTGAGAAAGGTGATCTATTAAATTTTTCTTAAATACCATATAACATTGAAGAAGTCCATAGTATAAGGTATACAATATAAAAGTACTGTAATATGATAACAAAGTTAATATAAAAATTAAATAACTACTAAACAACTACAAAAATGTATTTTAATTTTTACATAAGGGAACCACTTAAATGAAACAAATAGTTTCTAATTTCCACAAACTCATTTAATGAATTACAATTGTTTCTACACGCAGTGTCTTCTTCAGATTCAATCTTAAACTAATGTACAACGTTACCAAATACCAGGGCCCCTGCAAGGCTGAGCGGTGCCCGCGTGCGGGACATTATTTTGGCGCCCTTTATTAATGTGCGAAATCCAGTTATAAAAAAAACAATTTTTATTTTATAATAAAACAGAAGTTTTTTTCATTTAATTTTTATTGGAAATAATAATTAATAAATTATTAATTAATAACAAAAAAAAACATCTTTAATCCGTCACTTAAAACTACAACTTTTATTAGGTTAAATAGGTGTTTTTCTTGATTTAACGGCAGCAAATCCTTTTATTACTTCATCAAAATCGATTTTGTCAACCATCTCTTGCTCTATAGCTAATATTGCTAGCCCAGATAGTCTCTCTTGATGCATCGAAGAAAATTTATTATTATTTTTAATTTTGAAAATAACCTTTCCCCAGAAGCCACAGATATGAGAAAATTTAAGGTAGCTGTTCATAGGCATCTATTGGCAATTCATTATCCCTCTATCCATCCTCCTAAGTGTTCCTGAGTGCTTTAGCACGATAGGCCTTATTTAGCCTGTTCAGGTCCACAATCATAAAAAAAAAAATACTGGTAAAGTTAAGAGTATTCTTAAGGAAATTGTAACATTTGGCAGAGATGAGGATAAATTGTGTTCAAATATATATTGCAATATATCCAGAGGATTTGAAGAATGAGGAATTGAAAATAACTTTAAAGCTTTAATCTCATTTAACAAAACATCTGCCTCAATATCAGCCTCCACCTTTACCGCATCACTAAGCTTCTGTTGTAGAGCTTGGCAGTTCTTTAGGAGATAATCGTCACATAATGTAAAAATATTACTAAAAAAACCAAAAACATTGTCATAATTAGAGATCATATCAAATCTACTATTTAAAGAACTTAGTACTTGATCAATTATTCTTAAAAAAAAATTTACTTGAAACGCAGTTTTGACATTTTGAGGTGCTTCATCCCTATGTTCATAATAAAAAAACTTTGGTTTATATTTTCGTCTTGTAGTATTGATTGCGGGAAAATCTTGCTCTATCTCAAGATCGGCGGCTAATTTTGCCGCTTGAGCAATTATTTCCTCAAAGAAGTTATCATTTATATAATTTTTGAAATGATCGACTAAATCCTTTAAATAGTTTTGACATACTTTAATGTCAATTGTTACACTTTGCATCATTTTGCTTACAATATTAATCTGAAATAAAACATCATACCAAATAATTACACTACAAATAAATTTAAATGATCGGATATTTAATAGTAAAGAACTTGCTTTATGCCTACTTTCTATGTTATCGTTATCCGCTATTTCTTGAAGATTCTCACAAATTTTAATGGCTTTATAGTGTCTACGCTACTTGACCATCTAGTATCACTTAGGGGTTTTAGATTTAATTCAGGAACATTTTTTTTAATAATATCCCATCTTTTTGTGGAGGAAGAGAAAAAAAGTAGAGTTCTTGTACTATATTAAAAAAGTTTACTGTTTCATTTGATACTTTAGCAGCATCATTTACTGCTAAATTTAAGCTATGTGCAGCGTATGGAACAAAAAAAGCTCGAGAATTAGCGTCCAGTATATATTTTTGTAAGCCAATATGCTTTCCACGCATATTGGCACCGTTATTAAAACCTTGACCTCTCATGTCTTTAATATTTAAATTTAAATTTCGTAAAAGTTCAACTACAAAATTAAATAGTCCTCCTGTAGAATCGAATATTGAGCTAAAAACTCTCTTGTATTTGAACTTTTTTACAATCATGATTTAACACCACATAACGCAAAACAAGGCTTATGTATTCTGTGTGACTTGTATCTGGCGTACAGCCCATAATTATTGAATAGTATTTGGAACTGCGTACCATATTTAAAATACTATTTTTTACTTTAGAAGACATTAATTCTACAATTTCGTTTTGAATTCGATAGACTAAATAATGAGTTTTTTTTAAAGGATTTTCCTGGGAGTTTTGCACTCTACTAAGATGTTCTCTCATCACAGGGTCAAATGAGGAAATCATCTCGACAGCCTTAAGAAAATTTCCGTTATCATGTTGAAAAAGTATTTTAGAAGAACCCGGAAATGCTAGACATTGTCGGGACAAAAATTTTACGAATGCAACAATTCTTTCCAGAACAGCATGCCAATATCTTTTTCGGTGTCTAAAACCCGTAAATGATGATCGTTTACAGTAGTAGATAATTTTAACATTTTTTTCAAACTCATCCATGTATTCATATGAATATTATGTACAATTGATGTTTCATGTCTTTTTATAGCCAACGATAAGTGTTGCCAATCAGAAAAACCATTTGAATCAGAAAAAGTATTGATAGTTTTACCGAAAACCTTACAACAAAAGCAAAATATAGAGTTTTTTGAAACTGAATAAATAAGCCAAATTCTTTCTGTTGTTTCACCATTCTCCAGTTTTCTGACAAAGTACGTACTTGAAAATTTTCTTTTGTCTTGATTTGTAGGAAATTGATAATTGCGTCATATCAAAGGAGATCCTCGCTCAATCAACCTTCTGACTTCCTCGTTGTTAATGGTTCTAGGCCACAGACCAGGATCCTATGATAGAAGAATGGTACTTGTCATCTCAGGGCCCATTTCAGTCAAGGCTGCGGTTTCAGCTTCACTTGTAGCCTCTATTGTTGAGCCGGTGGGTTCGACCGATTCTACGTTTTCACTGAGAGTTGATGTACTCGTAGATGGTTCAAGTGCAGGAACAGGTGAAGCAGCGACCGCTTCAGAACATTGACTCTCTAAAGCTTCTGTTTCTGCATTGGAAACTGGAGTTTTCGCCAAGAAATCTTTCATTTTGCCAGCCATCTTCTCTCTTTCTTGGGCTCTAACTTTTTTTGCTCCCGAAATTTTGCGCCAGAAGGTTGTTTTCTCTTCTGTGGTTCCTAGAATTAAGCAAGTGAAGCTAATATAAGATAATATGCTAGATCAATATAAAATATATTAAGATGTACTAGGCTCAGAAAACATTTAAAAAAGAAACGTGGTGAGATCGTTGGATGATAGACGAATACAATATTTTGACAGTTTTCGCACTACCGGCTATACCGGAAAGAAATGTCAACTTCGGTAATTTGAATGAAACACCCTGTATATTATTACCTATTAAGGTAACACGTACAAGTCTAATTACCTAGATATTTGTATATTTAATATCCTATACCTATTTTAAATGGTTTTTAAGAAATTTTTATTTCACAAATTGCATTTGCATTTTTTTCCTATAAACAAGACATTTATTATTTAATTTGAATTTTTATAGGCAATGACTTGGCATAACAGAATTTGTATAATATTTGATTTCAATTTTAATAGTTAAAAGCTATATTATTTGAAATAATGAAAATTAAAATATCCCAAAAGCCATTAAATCTTAAGAGATTATCCTCGAGTTTTACGTAGAATCTAACTATGTAACTATTGTATAATAAATAATAATATAAAGGGTGACACACACCAACACACACACCAACACACACACCAACACACATACCAACACACACACTCACACACTCACACACTCACACGCACACACGCACGGACGCACGAACGCACGCACGCACGCACCCACCTACCTGCGCACGTACACGCCCACGCACACTCACACGCACACGCACACGCACACGTACACGCACGACACGCACACGTACACGTACATGCACACGTACGACACGCACACGCACGCACACGACACCACGCGCGCACGCGCACCACAGCACACACACACACACACACACACACACACACTACACCACACACACACACACACACACACACACACACACACACACACACACCGCGCGCGTAAACTCAAGTAAAAGGAGTTGAGAGTCTAAACACGTAGTGAATGTGTGTTTTGAAACGTTTATTAGTATGTAGATTTTGTGTATATATTGATTTAAATCAAAGTTGAAATTGACAAAAATTATTACGTAATAATATTACACGCACGCACGAACGCACGCACGCACGCACACCTACCTGCGCACACGCCCACCACATACACGCACACGCACATACACGCACGCACAGCACACGCACGCACACGTACACGTACATGCACGTAACGCACGTACACACGACACGCACACACACGCACGCACACGACACGCACACACACACACACACACACACACACACTCACACTCACACTCACACACACACACACACACACACACACACACACACACACGCCGCGCGCGTAAACTCAAGTAAAAGGAGTTGGAGAGTCTAAACACGTAGTGAATGTGTGTTTGTGAAACGTTTTACTAGTATGTAGATTTTGTGTATATATTGATTTAAATCAAAGTTGAAATTGACAAAAAGTTATTACGTAATAATATTTCAGTAGATATAAGTAAATATACATAACGTATTATACACTTGCGTGCATAGAAATCTTTGCACGCAAGTTTATAATGTCTTTGTTGGAAATTCATAAATTATGTGAATTATCAAAGTCTAACCACTTAACGAAAGATGGATGGATTTGCTTGATGTCGTATTACGGGCTCAACTAACTGAATGTCGGAATATTTTATATTTTGAAGTTCTGGCTTACAAAAACGGCTTTGAATCTCTTGACATTGGTTATTACGTGATTGCTGTGTGTTCATGACCAGGTACAATTACACAACATATACAATTTAAAATAACATGCATTTTAAATAAATAATTTACATTAATGTTACAGAACATTATGTTTTTTAACAATAAACTTCTTCTAATCAACACAGTTTTCTGGTTTTACAATAATTAATAAAATCCCACTGAATTAGAGGTTTAGTTTTTCAGAAGCTTTTCTAATTCGATTTGAACGACGTAACGTAGATATGTCAACCATAGCAGATTCCTCCGGTATTTCACTTATTTTTTTAGAATCTAAATTAGGTTTATCGTTACTCAAAACTGCTGGAGCATTCGACGGTTGATTTGCAATATCAGTGCTACTTATTCTAGCACATAATTGATCTTCATGACAAAACCTGACATCATTTTGAGATTTTACTAAAAATATTGTAGGACTTACCGATTTAACATCTTCCGCAGGCAAGGGCGTAGCCAGGATTTATAACAGGGGGGCAAACCATGGTCCATGGTCGTTCAAAATGTAAAATTTTAGGATAAAAAGAAAAGGCAAATGAAAACAAAACTTTGAGATTTTAATTATACTTAAATTAAACTAATAACATTTTTCTTGGATTTAAACTAAATTTATCCAAAACTTTCTTCACTATGCAGTCCTGATTTTCCTTCAAAAATTTTTGATGCACACTCATCAAACACAACCCAGTGAGTCTGTCATCACCCATTGTACTCCTGAGCCAGGTTTTTACCCTTCGCAGGATACTGAACGATCTTTCCACGGTAGCAGTAGTGGATGGGAGAGCACTTAATATTAGCAGTGCGTGCCTTGTTGCAGGGAAAAAAACATTAGCTTCCTCCAAAAGTGCAGCCACTTCAATGTCCTTTAATTTGTCTTCTGCTAAATTCTTTTTCTTCCACATATTGTACCACAAATCTAATTCTGCAGACCCAACTTATAAAATTCCATGAAAGATTCTGCATTATTTTTGAAATCTTTTGAAGCCATTTTGAGCATGCTTGAAGGATGAAGATAAGTTAAAGCAAAAGCAGGTGTGTTTTCGTTGGAGAATCTAGCATCCAAAGACGAAGTTAAAGAATCAAGATAGGGATGATTATTGACCGCTTCCAGTATTCAACTGCAGACTCAGATGGTGGATTACTTCTGTACTTGATTTTGAGTGACTCGTGGTACTGACAACTCAACCCCTACTTTCTCTGCGATATCAAGTGATTTTTAAATAATTCATAAGAAACATTTTCGACATCTTGTCGATCTTCTTTGATTACATCTAGAATATCATCAATATGTTTCTTCACCATAACCAAATCCATACTTTTACCTTGTAAAACGTTTACAACGGGTTCCAAAATTGCAGAGTATCTTGCAATTATGTTTAAGCCTAAGATGAATATTGGTTTAGTAACTGCACAGTGCAATTGGTAGGCAGATTTTCTTGTTGCATAGTTTCCTTCGACAGACAGATGTTCTAGTGCTTTAACAATGTCAGTGAAGCTTTCTGAAAATTTTTATGCTCTTATATTTTCCGACCATCTGGTCTCACAGACTTGAAAGATTTGGAACCGATTTCCTACGGGCTGGCGATTCACGAAAGAAGGTTATTGTGTCTTTAACCGTTGCAATTGTGTTTCTTATTTCTGGTAGCTTGCTAGTATTATTGACCACAAGATTTAGTCTGTGGCTGGAGCAATGGAAAAATAAAGATTTAGCGTACTTTTTTTTAAGAATGGCCTGTACACCACCTTCTTTGCCGGCCATCGTGGAACACCCGTCAAATCCGAATCCCACACAATTATCGGCGGAAAAATTATTATCTTCTAAAAAACTTTGAATTGCGCTAGCGATTGTAGAAGCATCTTTTCCAGCGATATCTGCTGTTTCATCAGCCATTACAGCATAAGCTTTTGCCCGTTTACAGTCTTCGATTATTTTTTCTTTGATAACATCACCGCATAATTGTATGATCTCATTTTGAATTGTTGGTGAGGTATAGACTGCGTTTTTTTGACAATTATCCAAGTGGCTCTTTAGCTTCTCATCACCAGAGTCAATCCTCAAATTTAAAAGGTCAAAGAAAACTCCCTCATTTCCTTGTTTTCCTCTAAGCGGCAAATCATGAATTCCACAAAATATTATGCATGAAATAATTGCTGACAATATTTGTTTATTTTCTTCAATCGTCTTATGGTGCCCTATTTGCAACTGGACATCAACAGGAGCATTTTCAAGGAATGCTTTTGCAGCAGCTGTTGAAGATTTATGGTAATGGCTGCCAACGTGCTTTCTACAATCTTCATGTATATCCTTAAACTTCATGTAAGGCCTTACCATAAATGACCCCAAAACTCCTTTAACTGTAGCAATTCTTGGCGGAAATAAAACACAATCCAAACATAGAGCACCTTTCAAACGACTTGAGTACACCAGCCATGGAGTATATTGATCTAACCAGCGATCGTTAAATTTTATTTTCAAGTGAATGGCATCAGAAGCACAATCGTAATTGGATGATGGAACCCAAGGGTTTATCAACAATTCCTTCTTTTTTCAGAAGGCAAGTTATTGGCACAACTAACATAACGACCAATGTCATTTTCATGGTAGCCATCGCGTTCTTCAGTTTGTTTAGAGGTCCCAGTTCCAGAGACAGCTTCTTGTAGGTTTGAAGAACTACTTGAGCCTCCTTCAAAAATAGATTCCGATTTTGATGTTCCGACCATTTTATTTTCATCTTCATCACAATCATTGCTTCCACTTCCACTACTGTCATCATGAACTTTTTCCGTTTTAGAGATTTTTGACCTAAAAATAATAACCTAATATCATTCTTGTTCTTAGTCCCTAGTATAAAATTGGTATAAAACAAAACTACCATGTAATGATAGCTTATAATGTGGATATACTATATCCGATGTTAATATTTTTTCTCTAGATTAAAAACACAAAATAAAATTAATAGCACGTATAAAGTGCTGTTTGATCTTTAATATGTGAAAATTTCAAGTTTTTATATTTAGTCCCATTTGAGATATCAGCTGTCAAAATCGGTGCATTATTGTAATTTTGTTATAATTGGAAGGCAAAAAGTCGGCATCATAATAATGAAAAATATATAAAATTATATTAATAATGCACAGAATCTTTTGCCAAAGCTAATAAAAATTGTTTCACAAAGATACAAGCCAAGAGTAAAGAGCAATTGGCAATTTTGTAAAGGGCTGCAATTGAATTTTTTTCCAAACGTTGCGATAGAAATAATTTTGAACAAAAATTAACATCGGATATAACATATCTACATTATAAGCTATCATTACATGGTAGTTTTGTTTTATTTGGTGCTGGTCGAGCAACCAATTTTCAAATTTTGGACCATTTCTAATGGAATGACTAAAGTTTTAATTAAAATTTAATTTTCTACTGAAATTATTTAACTTACCTTTTTGTAACCAATTTGTTATATCCATATTGTCTTTTCTGTGATTTCTGTCTCTTTATTCTGTGATAAAACTATTGTTACAGATTTTCCCTCTTGTTTCTCAGGCAATAATTTAACACTGATAACTATTCACACCAACTTTATTTAAAACCAATAAAATTAACAAAACAACACAAATATTCACTTTCTCAACACTTTTTGACTATTCCGCTTTTAAATCTCGCGCCTCGCTTTCTATTCGCCGTATGCAAGTTCGTATCCTGCACTATGTACTGTACTGTACTGTCTGTCTTCGCGCCGGATAGGCAATTTTATATACCCTTTTTGAGCCTAGAAATTGCCAGAACATTCGTATAGCCGGTTCCCGTATATTCCTCACTTGTATCTCAACTTTTCGCGAAGAAAACCAGTGGCGTTTCGTTACACTATTAAATAGGACACTGTCGCTAGACAAGAGCACTTACACACCAACTCAATAGTTGTTGCAAAAAATATTGTCCTATGTTAGGATTTGGAGCAAGTTGTGTTTTAACCACTTGATAGTTTTGCACGAACTGCACTCGGGCGTGACATTTTTCCGTACAGTGACGATCCCGAGTCTCGTTCAGGCAACTTTTGTTTTAACTTGTTGGTGCAGGTCTTACGTACGTTATAAGAGTATTTATTTCGGATTCTGATGTAGGATTGTGTATTGAATGTTTCAAAATATTTCACACTAAAACTACTTATTGAGTAAATTTATTTTAATTAATTAATAGGATCAAAGAATGTAGTTAAATGAAAACAAACAAAAAGTGACAATTTTTTTACCATTTTTCTCAAAAATGTCCGACTGTTAAGTGGTTGAATCGAACACTAAAAATTGACGTATCCTGAGAGTAAATCGAACACTCGTTTTTATCCAATTCTGGTGTGGGACAATTCTGGTGTGCACCAATGCATTAAAACGCTATTAATATATAGTTAGCACTATGTCAGTTTTTCAAACAGCTTTGTTTTTTGCTGATGAAATATATTTTAGTGACAAAGGACACGCGAATAATTTTATTTATTAGAGCTTATTAATTAATTTTAAAATGTTCATAAAAGCAACCAAACAAACTAAACAAGACATTAGTATGACTTTTTTTGTATCTTTTTAACCACAATTTTCTTTAGACTTTGACCCGGTGTGTTTTTATTTTATGAAAATTTAGTATAGTTATTTTATTTCAGTATTTTGCCAAAAGCCCGGGTAAAATTGTGCACCTTAACTTCACCATCAAGCTAAAAAAAAATAATTGTAAAGATATCTTTAGTGGTTCCTTAGAAAAAGGTATGTAAGTGGTAAAAATCAAAACTTTCTGAAAATCGCAGCGCAATACAGCCCCATATGCTGGGTGACAGCTGACGGCTCACAAAACTAGTTTTCATCAAGCTTAGAAAACAAAATCACCGTAACAGATACTCAATACTATATCAAAGTTATACACTCAGTATAAAAATGACGGCTTGTCGCGACAGAACCACTGAAAGAAAGTGATGTAGATTTTGTTAGACTCAACGGATTTGAATTGTTTTAAAATAAATGTGAATAAGTTTAGAACAAATTTTAGCTTTTATCCTGGGGGATCATCCCATTTCCCTTAAGCTATTGACGATTTGGTTTTAACAAACAAAATACACCCACGTACCACACAAAATTAAAAATCACCGAACGCGTTTCGATAGCTACGCTATCATCATCAGCGGTCGACTAGCTGATGATAGCGTAGCTATCGAAACGGGTTCGGTGATTTTTAATTTTGTGTGGGATGTGGGTGTATTTTGTTTGTTACAGATCCTGCCACAGTTCCAGTGTTCCAGATTTTTCACGATTTGGTTTTAATTGCATTTAAGAACTCTCAAAATTAAAGTGATTTGCTCTATATTTATAATAAAATTTGGAATGAGGGAAAGTATCCAGAATTATGGAAAACTGCAATAGTAGCGCCAATTTTAAAAGTTAACAAGGATCCGTTAAAACCCGACAACTACCGTCCCATATCACTATGTTGCAGTACAGGAAAAACTTTAGAAAGATTATTAACAAAATATTGGTTAATTTACTAGAAGAAAACAATTGGGTAAATTACTATCAGTCAGGATTCAGAAGAAAGTACAGCACTAATAATAACCGGGTGCAGCTGTCAACTGTCATTTGTGAAAGCTTTGAAAGAAGGGAACATCTAACAGCGGTATTTTTTGACATAGAGAAGGGTCTTGACACAATTAGGAGATATTCTGTATTAGAAAAAATACATCAATGGGGAATAAAAGGAAAATTAGCCAACATTATAAAATCATTTTTAAACAATAGGCGTTTCAAAGTGCGAATAGGAAACGCTGTGTCTTCCGAATATACGTTAGAAAACGGAAGACCCCAGGGTTTTCCACTCAGCGTTTCACTATTTGCCATAACCGTTAACGATATTACGAGCACTATTAAACCATCATTAGGCCGCTGTATATATGTGGACGACATCGTTATCTATATATCAGGCAAAAAAGGAGTTCCGGTTAACAACGAGTTACAAAACGCAATTAATAACGTAATGAAACAGGTTCATAAAGTAGGATTTCGTTTTTCCCATTCAAAAACGGTTGGCATGCAAGTAGTACCCAGGCACTATCCACTCCACTTTTTTTGACGTTACAAGCCCCGCCCACTTTCACTTTTTACTCGTCCATGTGGGCGACCTCATTTTTCACCTCTATTTTTTATGGTTTCTTTTCGGAGGCCTTTTTCAACCTTTGATGGAATTTTTATCCCTAATTAAGGCCTTTTTGTTTTTTATTAGCTTACGTGGGAGACCGTATTTTTAACCCTTATTTTTAAGGTTTCTTTTCGGAGGCCTTTTTCAACCCTTGATGGAATTTTTAGCCCATTTGGCTGTATTAAGGACCTTTTAACAGCTAGGCCTTTTGTGCTCGCTTACTTGAGGGATATTTTTAACCCTTATTTTTAGTGACTTCCTTTGGGGGACCTTTTGTGACCCTTGATGGAATTTTTATCCCTAATTGTTATTGGTGGTGTTAAGGACCTTTTTGTCAGCAATTTTTGGTTGGTGTTATTTTATGGTTTTCTTTTCCTTTTGACTGTATATAGGGTTTGGGGTTGAACTGTGGCTTGGGATTGTATTTAGGGCTAGGGGCTGAACTGGGGCTTAGGATTGTATTTAGGGCTAGAGGCTGGTCTGGGGTTGCATTTAGGGTTAGGGGCTGGTCTGGGGCTGTATTTAAGGCTAGGGGCAGAACTGGGACTTGGGGCTGTATTTAGAGCTAGGGTTATCTTCTGGTAGATCATTTTTTTTTGTTTCTCAGCTTGGACATTCTGGTAGGGCATGTAATTAGATCTTTTCAATGATTTTTAATTTCACCTCAGACTATAAAAATGTACATGTGAGTTTAAGCTGACGCATGTTTATTATGTTAAGAAACTGTTATTAAAAATATTTCTACTAATACTCATTTGCAGACTGCGTGTTTTATCTATATACGAAATTACAACAGCATACTTATTTTACCATGAGAAAATTGTTAACCTTGACAAAAAAGTTGGCCTTGAAGTTAGTTAGTCATTGGTTTTGAAGGCAACCTTGAAGTTAGCCGTAAGTCCTGTTTTGAAGTTAACCTTGAAGTTAGCCTTGCGCACGACCTCAGACTATAAAAATGTACATTTTGTGTTTAAGTGTATTGGTTTATGTCTATTATGCCAAGAAAAATGTTATTAAAAATATTTCTATTAATTACCATTTGTAGGCTGCGTGTTTATATACGAAATTTTATTTTACAACAGCTGCTTTTCTACCTTGAGAAAATTGTTAACCTTGAGAAAACAAACTGACCTTGAAGTTAGTTAGTCATAGGTTTTGAAGACTGCCTTTAAGTTATCCTTGTGAATTTTTAATGGCTTAATTTGACATTTGACCCTGGAAGCTACTGTAAAAGTGTGCGCTAGAGTTTAGTTAACTTAGTTCTTGTTTCAAGAGCATCATAGCGTTATGAAGTCTTTAACTGTTAACCAAATTTTGAGATTATTCAGTGCTGATGCGTTAACCCACGTGGGGTTGAAAAACGCCTACAATATGATCACTTATAAAATGTTGTGCGAAAATGACACTATCGATTCGATAAATGTTTATAATGATTTTGTGGAGGCTGCACAACGAGTTAGTGGAGTGTAAGTATATGCTTGTTTTTATTTTTAAGTTTTAATAATATTTTTAAGACCTGCTCAAGTAAATCTAGAGGACGTGTTTGATAATGATGAGATGGAAACTTCCGAAGCAGGGAATTTGATAACGGTATGTCTTTTCTAATTTTTATTGTTTCGTTTACTGAACGAACGAGTACATTACAGCAAAACCAAACGGGTTCAGGTTCTCAGCAACAGGCCGGACCATCCTCTACGAGATTCAACCACATAAATATAGTAGGGGAATCAAACACTAAATTCATAAAAAAATTCAATACAAGGTGTAAAACACTAAGATTTAATTTTAATGACGAGACGTGCAAGGATAACCCCTTAACGTGGTTACAGGTAAAATATATCAATTACTAAAATGTTATTTATCTAATACATATCATTTTACAGAGTGCATTTGAGGAACTGTATTCATACATAGTGAAGGATGCGGTTCCATCAGACCGTGTCGGGATCACATTAAGAAACCCGAATTTCCCAGACAAGCCAATAGGCATTTCATTTAGAAGAGTGGACCAGTTGTCGGTGAAAGTGATAATGTCGCTGCTGGAAAAGGTAATGCAGAGCAACGCTGGCTTTTTCTCCAGTGACTTGTTAGTTTTAAACGTTGATAGAGTGTCGGTACCTGTAAGCTATGGACGCAAAAACTTGACGGGGTTAAAATTTGAAGACTTTTGTATATCCAAAAGACGCGGTATTATTGTTGTACCATCAACAATTAACGATAATAATTGTCTAGCTCGCGCTCTAGTCATAGCTATTGCATTAGAAGTAACGATTCGACGCGCCGCAGTATGGAAATGGGGTGTCCTTTACTTCAAGAACGATCTATGCAACTTTGCCAAAACAGCGGAGTAGATCTTAGCCAGGGTGGTAGTTACGAGCATATTCAGGCATTTCAAAATCATTTATATACAATTGTAGTTTATAATTCGCGTATAGGTGATTCGGTACATTTTGAGGGTCCTAGGGAACCTGCTAGAGTAGTTTTAAATTTAATATTAGAAGGTGAACATTATAACGTCAGTACCAGTCTCACTTCAGCATTTACCAGCAGTTATTACTGTGAACAATGCAAAAAACGGTATGTCAAAAAAGATCATATGAAATGTATGTACCAGTGTCCTACGTGTCATCAAAAGCCACCTTGTTCCACTCAAAACCAGAAAACTGTTTGTAGTGATTGCAACAGATTTTTTTATGGGGTGGATTGTCTTAAAAACCATAACGACGCTAAACTATGCGAAAAATTGCGTAGATGCTTAAAGTGTCTTAAAACCCATGAAGTAAAGGGTAAGTATAGATATGGTTACAGTCGCTGTCCCACGTGCATGAGCGAAAAACCTTTCGGTCATCTTTGTTTCATGGCCGTTAACAAGGCTCGACGTGACAGTAGTAATGGTAAACCATCTGTGTTTATCTGTTACGATTTGGAGTGCATGCAAGAGAAGGTGTGTGAGGGAACGAATGATAAGTTTCTGCATGAGCCCAATCTATGCGTGGCCGCGAATGTTTGTTCTGTTTGTATCAAACACACTGACAATTTGGATGAACGATAAGCGGAAGAGTGCACATTTTCAGGGAGAACCTTGTTCAATCGTTTCTGTCATATGTTGCCGAGAGAGCGCGAAAATTTAAAGTTACATGCATTGCGTATAATATGAAGGGGTACGACGGGTGTTTTGTACTTAGATGCATGCTAGCTAATAATAATCAGTGGAAACATAAAGTCATCTCCAACGGTTTAAAATTAATCTCTGTTCAATGCGGTGATATTAGGTTTATTGACTCCCTTAATTTCATCCCTTCACCACTCTAGACATTTCAGAAAACTTTCAATTTCCCCGAGTCCAAATGTTATTTCCCATATCTATTCAACACATCCGAGAATCAGAATTACGAGGGTCCTCTGCCAGCACTTGAATATTATTGTGCAGATCAGATGTCTGCGAAAGATCGTCAAAAGCTTTTAGATTGGCACACGGCACAGAGTAATTATGTTTTTAAGATGAGTGAGGAGATTGTGAAGTATTGCCTGATGGATGTTAAGATCCTCGTTAAAGGTTGCATTAGTTTCTGGTCCACCTTCACTACCCAAAATAAAGTTGATCCGTTTGAGGAAGCTACCACTATTGCTAGCGCGTGCAATAAAGCGTTTCGTAGACGTTTCCTCAAAGAAAACACAATAGGGCTCATTCCGAAATGAGGCTATAGACGTGGCGACAACCGATCAGAAGTCGCGATTCAATGGTTACATAGGGTGGAACATTCGCAACAAGTGAGCATACAGCTCGTGAGTTTAGAACACCTGAAGGTGTTAAGGTCGACGGATATTGTGCTGAATCAAATACCGTTTTTGTGTTTCAGGGATGTGATTGGCACGGTTGCGAAGAGTGTTTCCCCAATCAAGCCAACATGGATCCTAAACTAGGTGTAAGTACTTCCATGCTCGCCCGTAACGAGAACACGGTAGCACGGTCCCAATTTCTACGCGAGCGCGGTTATAATCTAGTAGAGATGCGTGAATGCTAATTTAAAAAACAAATACTTGCTAACGACGAATTGAGAGCGTTTATTCAGAGTTTAGGTAATCAAGATGACGAACCCTTAAACCCTCGTGACGCGTTTTACGGTGGCCGCACTAATGCTAGCAAGCTTTATCATGAATGTGACGGCATTAGCGAGAAAATAATGTATTATGACGGGTGCTCGTTATACCCATATGTAAATAAATACTGTAAATATCCTATAGGTTATCCGCAAATTCATGTAGGTTTAGATTGTAAGAACATTTCATTGGACATGGTGGAGGGTTTAGTTAAATATCGAGTACTGCCGCCCTCTAATCTCTACCACCCTGTTTTACCCTTAAAAATGCACGGAAAGTTGATGTTTGTGTTGTGTAGGACGTGCGGTGCTGATTTAAATCAAAGGGAGTGTGGACATAGTGAAACCGAGCGCAGTTTTGTTGGAACGTTTGTAGCTGACGAACTGCGTAAGGAACTGGATGTTTTTGAAGTTTGGGAGTATGAGGTAACCACTTATAATAAAGCCACGAAACAGGGTGGCTTATTTAGCGGTTACATCGATAACTTCTTAAAACTCAAACAGGAATGTTCAGGGTGGCCTAGCCATTGCACGTCAGATGCTGCAAAATTGAGCTACGTAACGGAGTATTATGAGAAAGAGGGGATTCGACTAGACGCTAATAATATTAAGAAAAACCCCGGATTAAGGTACCTGGCCAAACTAATGCTGAATTCTTTTTGGGGTAAGTTTGGCCAGCGCGAAAATTTAACCCAGTGCAGTATTGTATCTGAGCCAAAGGACTTTTTCAAAATGTTTACGGATCCATTGGTTCAGGTACAATCCATAATACCTATTAATCATAATGTAGTAATGGTAAATTGGGATAGACCTGAGGGTGAAGGTGAATCACAACAAAAACTATTAATGTGTCCATAGCCGCATACACGACAGCTCATGCACGTTTAGAGCTATATAGTTACCTGGAGAAACTAGACCGTCGTGTTCTGTATTACGATACAGACAGTGTCATATTTATCGCAAAACCCGACGACTGGATTTCAACATGTGGAGATTTCCTTGGCCAAATGACCGACGAGCTGGAAGCATACGGTGAAGGAAGTTATATAGCCGAATTTATTAGTGCTGGACCGAAAAACTATAGTTATAATGTGTTTTCAACCAGTGATCAAACAGTTAAATCCGTGTGTAAAGTGAAAGGATTACCTTAAACTATAAAAACTCCCGTGTTATAAACTTTGAAGTGATGAAAGATATGGTGCTTAGTAATAGTAAAGACCCTCTTTTTGTGTATAATGATAGAAAAATAGTTAGAGACAGGTGTTACAATGTGTTAAGTAGACCTGATTCTAAACAATACAGAATAAGTTATTCTAAGCGACGGCGAATTGAGAACTTTGATACTCTCCCCTTTGGTTATAAGGAATAAATAATAAAAACAGATAAAACAGTAAATTCATTTATTTTATATATGTCAGATTATTTAAAATCAAATCCATATCTTCTTCATATAAAAAATATCCGTGAACGCTTCCAGATGCATCTTCGTTTTAACAAGCCCATACCAAAAAGCCTCGTGCTAAAAAACAAGCCTAGTATAGCATGTAGATGCACCCCCTATTGTGTATTCGCGCATATCACAAAAGAATCGCTTGTCACATTGTACCGGTCTTGAGTAAATTTCTCACTGTAGATTTACGCCTGGTTTCTGTAACAAACTCTAATATGTGCCTTAGGGTATGTTTATAAATCTAAAAAAATCCTTTTTGGAATGATGTATTTCATGGAAATAGAACATACATGTATGTAAACCATCTTATGCAACAGCATGGTTCATCTTATCGGTAAAATCTCAATGTGTTTAAAGAGATGGTATTTTATAATAAAGTCTAATACTTAACTTGAATATGTACCTTTTTTGATTGAGATAATTCAGCTGAGATGGAGAATCGTATATGAAATTTCTTGTTTTACGAGAACATCACATTTACTTTTTGTAAATAATGTATTTTAATTAGACAATTTAAAGGAATCAGCAAATTAAAAGCAAATGTAATAACCCAGATTTATATTGATTATACAACTTTTACTAACAATGAAAAAATGCAGTGGTATATTCTGCCTTGTCAAAAAACAATCCTAATAAAATATTAAACCTAGCAGTCATCTACGCTCTGTATATATATATATATATATATATATATATATATATATATATATATATATATATATAACAAAAACATCTTAAAACGGATGACACTATTTTATTATTCTGAATGTAGATTGTAATATAAATGTTGATTATGCAAGTATTTTCTAAATATCCTCTGTATGCGTATAATACAAGGTCTGCTTTTAAATAATCTTCACTGCTTACTTTAAATGGTTGACCTTTCAATAGGTGACAGAGTCATTAATATGAAGCGTAAATAATTTTAAACGGACACTACCGTAAATAAACGTGAGCTACCATGCAGTAGTGTTATAAACTATTGAAGGTTAGTATGTATTGAAGGTCGTCTTAATTACATTATAATATACAAGTGAAATTTAAAATGAAGTATAACATTTTAAAAGCTAATTATACAATAGTTTATAATAAAACCTATTACAAGCCCCAGTTCAACCCCAAGCCCTAAATACCGTCAAAAGGAAAAGAAAACCATAAAATTACACCAACAAAAAATTGCTAACAAAAAGGTCCTTAATACCACCAATAACAATTAGGGTCGCAAAAGGTCCCCCAAAAGAACTCATTAAAAATAAGGGTTAAAAATATCCCTCAAGTAAGCGAGTACAAAAAGCCTAGCTCTTAAAAGGTCCTTAACACAGCCAAATGGGTTAAACATTCCATCAAGGGTTGACAAAGGCCTCCGAAAAGAAATCTTAAAAATAAGGGTTAAAAATACGCTCTCCCACGTAAGCTAATAAAAAACAAAAAGGCTTTAATTAGGGATAAAACTTCCATCAAGGGTGTAAAGATCCAGCGTCCTTTACGTATGTTTTTTAGAATAAATAATTCGCGGACCACCCTATATCTCAAATTACAAAAGATTACGTGATATTGCACCACAAATAATTCATTAATCACCGCTGACGTGTATTTCTAAAAACCAGTAAGTTTTTGCACGTCAGAGCAATTTAAACCAATCCTATAACGGTAGCCGCGAAGCCGACCACAGATGCACCTTTATAAACCCACGACGCGCTGCTCTAAAAAAAGTCGCTGCTCGAGAAAAGAGAAGTACTCACCACCTGCCCGATCGTGACCGAGACCGCCACGCCGCTACTGATATCCAGTAGCCGCCCGTATCCATTGCTTTTTGTAATCACCGCCCTGTTGATCGCTGCCTAGGAGTCCATCGCGACCGTGTGATAACGCGCACCACCTCGCGCCGGGCGACCTAAAGTTTAATCCCGAACTGCAATTAAAAGACACGTAAGTTGTAGAGTTATAAAATCTAACAATTCACAATCAAACACTATAGAACGTAAATAACGACGGGCTTAGTCTCAAGGAGTTATAACGTTATCATTACACAAACACCTACATAAAGGGCGTAACGAAGGGGAAACCCCGCGTCGCCTGACTCAGTACACATACAGAAAGAGTGCCACGCAGGGTAGATCACGACGTCACTCGCAAATACTTGAGGGTGAAGGTTTGATACAGGGCTGTAAAGACCTACGACCTTTTCTTAGTTAAACAGGTTAGACAGGCTGCCTACCGTCTACTGTTGGCGCTAAGGCCCCCTTAATACACATACATACATACAGACAAACACAATAACCACACACGGTGCCTTTAATCGCAGAAGAGTACACAAGAGACATGTTGCATAAATTTGTATTCAGAATAACCATCGCAAAATACCTAGTGCAAAACCGTTCTTAAATAAATTAAGAATATACGACGGACATTAAAACATTAGATAATACGTAAATTATCCAATATTTACCTGTAGTTAATAATATAAATACGACCTGGTGTATCTTACTAGTTACCTTAGTAAAAGGATAAATTTAAAAGTAAATTCATTTTAGTATAGCGAGTATTTCGTTTACTTTATAATTTGTGTATAATTAAATTTAGTTACGCCGTTAGGACGTAATCCAGTTGCTTAAATAATCTAAGCGTATTCTCAAACCGGTTATAATCAAATAATTATAGACCAGAGATCTCGCCTTTGCGTACGCGAATCTTCCGCGTATATTTCTTCATCGGAGTACGACATACCAGTTTCAGCGCTCCAGAGATACTGAAGAGTTTAAATATACCATGCGCATAATCCGAGACCAGTATTGATTTTCTCCCGTGACCTAGAAACAACTCGAGTTCGTTGCGCTGGCGCTTCCGAGCAAACTATATTGAGGCTACCGCATCCGCTTCTGTAAAACAGGACCGTAATATAAATATCAAATACTAGGTAAGGAGTAGATTAAGACACTATATATAATTGTTCACAGAAACGACTTCGCACCCAATAACAACTTCACCAGGAGAACGAGAGGAAGGAGCTCTAAGGGCCCGATTATATATGTTTAGTTTAATTGGTTAATAATATTTTTGTGTTTTGTTAAATTACTAAATAATATACGTCTAAAACCGCTTTCGTATAATTATTTAAGGTATTAGCCCACTAAATAATACGAACCACACCCCGTTTAATAAGAATTTATAAACACGACTGAGCATAGCCGAGGCAAAATAAAACCGCACTGGGTTACCACCAAAGAAGGGCGGTTATATATAATAACTAACAGATTCAAAAGTGGGGCCTTATAAATAAATGACGCCCAACGAAGGGGCATGAAATACACTGAACACCTTAAATAATTTTCAGTTTACAGATTCCAAAGGGACCGCAGAAGTACCAGTAACCCAGAAATAAAATTCTTTTTGTTTTCCAGAGACACTAATCTGTCTGTTACAGGATGAGTATACCGAGGGACTCTGAAGATACTGACACCAGAGTGGGATGGATTTACCATCTCAAGAAGGAGGAATTAGCAGCGGAGGCCAGAAAATATAAATTAGAGACCGGCGGAAAGTATATGCACTTCGAGCCAGGATAATCAAATACCTACGCATCGGAGAAGGACAAGTAACCGTACCAGCACCAGAAATCATAAGATTAGCCGCTCCGATACCATCACCACCAGATGGGGAACACTCAGATATTACCGGAACCAGACGCGCCGATATTTGTGACAGAATACGCAAATAGGGTGTGTAATACGACGGTATCAGCGACCCGATTTCCTTCTTGGAAAGAATAGAGGAGTTACAAGCCTGCCACAACATCACAGACCGTGATCTATTACTCGCCCTCCCGGAATTACTAAAGGAGAGCACCCTGTTATGGTATAGAACCCATCAACAATCCTGGACGACCTGGCAAGATTTCTTGGTCAGTTTCAAACTACAATTTCTACCACCGCGACATCAATTTCAACTGGAGGAGGAAATCCCAATAGACTACAAAAACACCAGTACACCGGCCACGCGAACTCATCACAACTACCGCCGCTCCAACACCTATCACCACCCCATATGACCGCTCCACCGTCTGCTGGAGATGTGGAAAAACCGGACACTTAAAAGAAAGGTGTAGAGAACCGTTTAAAGCTTTCTGCTCGAGATGCAGCAAAGAAGGTGTATTATCCCGCGACTGCCCCTGTCCGCGGTCGGGAAACTCCAGACGCCGGTAAAGGGACACCAGGAATCTTTCACTACCCCGGCTCTGAAACCTGAAAACAAAACAACCATAAATGCTTTAATTGATACCGGAGCATCCAGAACGTACATAGGCGAAAAAGTGAAGAACTTACTAATCAACAACCGAGTATATCCGAGCACGCTAAAAGTCGCAACTGTACGCCTGGCCGACAGTTTCATGACTGAAACCCGCGGCTTATACATTTTCCCCGCCGAGATAGGCACAAAAACTCTTCAGTTACCGGGCCATTACATACCCCAACTGTCCACCGACATTGTGATTAGATTAGACGCGCTGGAACATCTTCAGGCCACTCTAGACATACACCAGAAACAACTAGAAATTGCCGGAGTACGTATCCCATTACAAAGTTCCGTCCAAGGAGGCTTGAGTGGAATACATGGACCAGACGAGGACCAGCTGCCCGAGCTGAATGAATTCATAGAAGCGCGTGTAAAAGATTTGAGGAATGCGGCTGACGTCACCGATCAGGCAAGACCAACTACCAATGGTAACGTCGAGAATCTAACGGCTATCAAAAACCCGCGTATTCGAAATCATAAAAGCAAAGGATAACACCAGAAATGCTATCTCCCACATCATGGCCCCGTTTAAAACATACAAACCCAGCATCAGAAAAAGGACTCCGTTAAGGATTTCGCCCTGGCAGCCCCACAACTAACGCCTACCCAGGAACGAGGGCTTAGACGCTGCCTTCAGAACGAGACGAAGTTCTCCGGTCCGGGAACAATCTCCTCGCCTGCGCCCCATACACCGTCCCCAGGACCATTCGGTATGGGTGGGGAATGGTATTGGTCGCCGCCCCGACTCCACGCCGACGGTCGACCAAACACCCCGGACACCCCGGAGCATTTGCGCCGAACGACCGAAGTCACTAGCAAGATCAAGGACCTACGGATCCAGGAGGTCCCCGAACCAACCCCTCTTATGCCGCCACCCACCACGAAACACTTCAACCGCCGCCAGCGACGCAATCGCCGCCGCGTCGGCGTCATCCTGCCCGATGGCGTAAGGGTGAAGGTAAAGCGGACGGATCTCCCGAGAGAAGAGGAAAGGGTGGTATGTAAAGATCCAGCGTCCTTTACGTATGTTTTTTAGAATAAATAATTCGCGGACCACCCTATATCTCAAATTACAAAAGATTACGCGATATTGTACCACAAATAATTCATTAATCACCGCTGACGTGTATTTCTAAAAACCAGTAAGTTTTTGCACGTCAGTGCAATTTAAACCAATCCCATAACGGCATCCCCCGCACGGTAACCGCGAAGCCGACCACAGATGCACCTTTATAAACCCACGACGCGCTGCTCTAAAAAAAAAGTCGCTGCTCGAGAAAAGAGAAGTACTCACCACCTGCCCGATCGTGACCGAGACCGCCACGCCGCTACTGATATCCAGTAGCCGCCCGTACCGATTGCTTTTTGTAATCACCGACCTGTTGATCGCTACCGAGGAGTCCATCGCGATCGTGTGATAACGCGCACCACCTCGCGCCGGGCGACCTAAAGTTTAATCCCGAACTGCAATTAAAAGACACTTCAGTTGTAGCGTTATAAAATCTAACAATTTACAATCAAACACTACAGAACGTAAATAACGACGGGCTTAGTCTTCAGGAGTTATAACGTTATCATTACACAAACACCTACATAACGGGCGTAACGAAGGGGAAACCCCGCGTCGCCTGACTCAGTACACATACAGAAAGAGTGCCACGCAGGGTAGATCCCGACGTCACTCGCAAATACTTGAGGGTGAAGGTTTGATACAGGGCTGTAAAGACCTACGACCTTTTCTTAGTTAAACAGGTTAGACAGGCTGTTGCCTACCGTCTACTGTTGGCGCTAAGGCCCCCGCTTAATACACATACATACACTACATACAGACAAACACAATAACCACACACGGTGCCTTTAATCGCAAAAGAGTACACAAAAGACATGTTGCATAAATTTGTATTCAGAATAACCATCGCGAAATACCTAGTGCAAAACCGTTCTTAAATAAATTAAGAATATACGACGGACATTAAAACATTAGATAATACGTAAATTATCCAATATTTACCTGTAGTTAATAATATAAATACGACCTGGTGTATCTTACTAGTTACCTTAGTAAAAGGATAAATTTAAAACTAAATTCATTTTAGTGCAGCGAATATTTCGTTTACTTTATAATTTGTATATAATTAAATTTAGTTACGCCGTTAGGCTGTAATCCAGTTGCTTAAATAATCTAAGCGCATTCTCAAACCGGTTATAATCAAATAATTATAGACCAGAGATCTCGCCTTTGCGTACGCGAATCTTCCGCGTATATTTCTTCATCGGAGTACGACATACCAGCTTCAGCGCTCCAGAGATACTGAAGAGTTTAAATATACCATGCACATAATCCGAGACCAGTATTGATTTTCTCCCGTGACCTAGAAACAACTCGAGTTCGTTGCGCTGGCGCTTCCGACCAAACTATATTGAGGCTACCGCACCCGTTTCTGTAAAACAGGACCGTAATATAAATATTAAATACTAGGTAAGGAGTAGATTAAGACATTATATGTACTTGTTCACAGAAACGACTTCGCACCCAATAACAACTTCCCCAGGAGAACGAGAGGAAGTTGCTGTAAGGGCCCGATTGTATATGTTTAGTTTAATTGGTTAATAATATTTTTGTGTTTTGTTAAATTACTAAATAATATACGTCTAAAACCGCTTTCGTATAATTATTTAAGGTATTAGCCCACTAAATAATACGAACCACACCCCGTTTAATAAGAATTTATAAACACGACTGAGCATAGCCGAGGCAAAATAAAACCGCGCTGGGTTACCACCAAAGAAGGGCGGTTATATATAATAACTCCCAGATTCAAAAGTGGGGCCTTATAAGGGTTGAAAAAGGCCTCAGAAAAGAAACCATAAAAAATAGGGGTAAAAAATGCGGTCGCCCACGTGGACGAGTAAAAAGTGAAAGTGGGCGGGGCTTGTGACTTAAAAAAAAGTGGAGGGGAGAGTGCCTGGGTACTACTCATGCATTTCTGCAAACTAAGAACGCCACATTATGAGCCTAATCTGTACCTTAAAGAAAACGCATCAATATCGTATCTCAAACAAAATCTCGTGGTATGATCCTCGACCCAACGCTTTCATGGAACACCACATCCTTCCGATCGTACCCTGACCACACCCATACATATACATATATACGTAATGTATGTATGTATGCTGGGAATCCATGATTGTGGCTGAAGGAGCTTGCAAAGCTCAAACAACCCGTCTTCCCCCTCGAAGAGGGAATGAAATACGTGACCTCTCCTTTTCTTTCCTTTTCTTACAGTTAGTTCATGAGACATATGTTCCGTTGTGAAGACGGGTTTATTTTCGAAGGACCGCTTTCTATTAACTGAATTTATTCATTGTTTTCAGATCTCGGCAACGACGGACGTACAATTTTGAAAATTATGACTGATTTGTGTTTTATTTGTGATAAGTCATTTTCAGAAGGTGATTCTGTTAATGTAGCGCGTGGCCTGAAAACTTAAAAAACTGCAAGTATCGAAAGAAATGATGGTCACATAGACTTCTTAGATACTTTAACCTCTGTGAATGTGCATGTTGAGTGTCAAAAAGTGTACATCAATAAAAATTCCACAGCAGCATCGAAACGGCACCTAGAAGAAGATGAACCTTTACCATCACCCAGTGTACCTTGTAAAAAAAGGAATAAAGTGTTTGATTCAAAAAACTGTGTTTATTTTGTGGCCAAACAGCTGATGGAGCAGCAGAGTCAAGAAAAAAAGAAAAGTACCGACGTACGATCAGTAACGTAAGTACTGTGGAATTTAAAGACAGTGTTATCAAAAGAGCAGAATAACGACAGAATTCCTTAGGAGAGTTAGTCAAAGATCTTGTACTTTATGAGTATGACTTGATCGCAGCTGAACCAAAGTAACATATCGTTTGCTATACTAATTTCATTAAACGAGCACATTTACCGAGAATAAGCCTCGCGAAGATAATCAAGTTACCCAAGCAATGAAGATTTTTGTTATACAGAAAATCAAGATTCGCTATTTACATTAAAAGCGCTTAAAGATGCCCTTACGCATTATGTACCAGATGACAAGACTATCGTGGTAAGACTTCAATAAAAATATTTAACTGACATAGTAATTATGAGAAAAGTAGGGTCATTCGCTATCATATCTTTTCATGACACCAACACACACACACGCACGCACGCACACGCACGCGCACGCGCACGCGCACACGCACACGCACACGCACACGCACACGCACACGCACACGCACACGCACACGCACACGTACACACACACGCACACGCGCACGCGCACGCACACGCACACGCACACGCACACACGAGTGCATATTTTTAAAATTAAGATTTTGTTCAATAATGAATGTGGAAAAATCTTCCCACGTCATAATTTCTTGTTCTTTTTTATTGCTTTTGAAAAACGGGGTTGATTTCAGGCGTAAATATACGTAGTTGAAGTCGGAGGAGAGACAGTTGTGATTAGTGGTTGGATTCAGCTGAATCGATTTGATTGTTTTAATTAGAAACTATCATTGTAAACCCTTCTGTCTATAAATATATTTGATCGAGTATATTTTAATAAAACAACTAAAAACGCGAATTCATCGTTTTCTTTTTGTGTAGATGTTAATGTACCTTTTTCCAAAAATTAATCTATAATTAATCGCCGCGGCGCCGAGTTTTAAACCGTGTATCTTAACTCGTCGTGTTCGTGATAAAGTGTAAACTAAAGGGAATATATTAAAGTGTAAATAGGTCTTTTAATGTAATTAAAGCTCGCAGTAAACAATTCAACAAGCCCATGTAACGTATTAAAAATCAATCATTGCCTTGCAAGAAGTATCTAATTACGTACACCTGCTCCTTAAGTTGAAATCTGTTGAAAGAAAATGGGTGCGGTTTAGACAGTACCGTAACCCTCCTCATTGTTAGACTGACTTGGCATTGTTGTCAGTTGATTAAATTTACATAGAGTGAGTTGACGTGGACAAACGTGTAAAAGGTAAATCCCGGTTATAACTGTAAATTATTGTTTTGTATAGATGAATGTGTAAACTGAAAAAAGGACGCTGTATTTTCTAACGCAGTCACTCAACCTTGTGTATCGATCACGCTGTTATGATTTATTTGCACATACCCTTATAAGGCTTTGTTTTAATGAGGGTTTATTTTGGTGTCTTTGATTCAGTCTGTTTAATTAGAGTTGTTTGCCTGCGAATTAATTTCTTTTATATGTAATTTATTGTAATTTTATGTATGTATTTTGTGCTTTATTGTTCACTATATAATTGTGTATGAGTAAGTTCCTTGCCTATTTTATTTGCTCTTGCATTGCAGATACCTTATTTTACCTGTGTAATTTTACTGTTTTATTATATTTATATGCACTGTAATCTGCCTTATTCTTTTATTTGCTTATTTACTTAAAGACCATCATGATTGGTTTTAGAGGGTCACATGTTTGGTATTACAATTTTTATTCTGATTTATTTATGACACAGTTGTGGATGTGATTACTCTGTTTTTTTTCTTAACGTGATAATTTTGTACGCACTTTAACCTGGTCTAATGGTGTGTTGTTATATATATAGAACCATTTCATTGTTTTTTGTTATTTGATTTATTAATATACACGTGGAATTATTTATTTACGAATAAAGTGGGTTTTCTTGGTGGTTCTTTCCTAACATAATAAATTAACGGGTTGAACCATCATCTGCGCAAAGCTCGTTAATTCTAATTTGAATGGTTTCATTGCTTACCTGTCCCACACGAAGTAACACTTAATCTCATCAATCCTATCTAATTGAAACACAGCGTAGCTACCACTAGACGGCCAATTATTTGATCGGATTTGAGGTTTGCGAGTAATTAAATATCAGACTTGTAAATAAATTCTAATGTTTTAATTATTGATAGGAAAGTCAATGTAAGGCAAGCAATTAATTTGAGTAATAGTAGTATTATTGTCAGTAAAGTCAAGATACATCACTTAGCGATTGTTTCGTTCTTGAATTTGCATTATTGCGAATAAGTTCAAATTACACTTTCTAAGATAGGGTACCTGGGGGACGCTACAGTAATAATACCCTCCATGCCATTAACACTGTTATTTACGGTGAACGCATACAAAAATACAGGTTATGTTTCTTCTTTCTATTGATAATCCTGCCAGTAATTCAGACAAGAATTATACCACTTTACATTGCTCTATGAACATTGACAAGTCACATGGACAAGAAACGCGTGTGATTACTTTTGATTAACCCTTTATTCTACAGCACGTGAAATGATATCTGCTAACTCAGAATTATCTAAAATAGTTGTTAAACTAGGAGGAATTCATGTCATTTCTTGGATGCATAGGATATGTAATGTACGTAAATGGACTCAAGGAAGCTCTGGGTAAAATATATGCTACTAATTCTGTCGATAAAATGTTGAATGGTCACGCATATTCAAGTAGTATCAGAGGTCATACACTATTACGACTTGTGTTATCAATGATAATTCTTGAAGATGGTGTGTTAGATGAACTGAATAAATAACGCTACTGGTCACTTCTTATATGCGAAATCTGCTTATTTGTATCTTCAAAGATATGATGGAATTGGCAAATACAATGGATGAGCAGACTTTTGAGAATTTTAAAAAGGATTCTTCTCTGTAAAACGAACAGAAAAATTAAATTATTACACATGGACAGATATAGTTATCTGGCAAAGTCTTATGAAGTCTATGAAGACAGAAAGGGGAGTATCTCGAAGTACTCGAAGTACTCAAGAAAGTATTTTATGTAAATAGGTGTATGCTATGCACGCTACAAATACAAGTCTTATGAAGTCTATGAAGACAGAAAGGAGAGTATCTCGAAGTACTCGAAGTACTCAAGAAAGTATTTTATGTAAATGGGTGTATGCAATGCACGCTACCAATACAATTTGTGAGGAAATTGAGAAGTTTTGTAACATTTCGTTAGATTCTGCTGATCAACATGTTGATGCAAGAGATTCAAAGGTAAAAAGAGATAACATTGATGTAAGTAAACTAGTTGAATGGCTTACACTTCATGATCCCTTTCCAAAAACAAAACAATCGGTATCCTTAGCTTCTGGAATCATTAGAAATGACCAAATTAATTATTACAAAGCCCATGAAATCGGATTACAATCTATGGTGAAAATAACTGGCTTGAACTTTAATGAGATAAAAGTTCAAACGCGTCGATAAGGTTTTACTGCTCTCAGTTGTTAACAAATCAGTCAAAATTAACGATTGTAAAGCCTGTGTAGATTCATTGTTACTTTTCCAAAGGATAACTGTAACCAAAGGTGGTAGCTCCGATTTTCTGAGCTCGGTAAGGGCTGCCGATTACCTTTTCCTTCATCCTTAATCTATTCTCATCCTTATCCTTCCTTCTCGCCCTCACTGTCTTCCTATCGGATTAAAAGTCCCAAATTAAAAAATAAGATGACTGTGGTTTTTAGGGTAATAATTCGGATTTCTGGGAGGGCAGGCCCAAGCGACCTCGGCCATCGAAAGTATCAACTGTCTGATTCACTACTGCAACATCCGCGGTATCAGGTCTATTCTTAATGCTATTCACTAACATCTTGAACAATTACGCCCTTATACTTTGTTTCTATCTGAAACACAAGTCTCCTCTGAAAGCTCCGAGTCAACACACTTGCAATTTCCTCAATACACCTTCACTCTAACTTTTGGTATAAAGGAGGCGTATGTGCCTACATCAAGGACAGAATTGCTTGCAAGAGGGTTTTTCCTTAGAAAATAAAAATTTTGACGTGATTTGGTTTAAACATTCTGGTCCTAATTTTGTGAAATTCTACTGTTGCATTTATAGGTTTCCTAATGACAGTAACTTTCAAGACTTCTTCGATTACCTTAGTATGAAAGTTGACTATCTCCTGGCTCAGTTTCCATCTTGCGATATCTCAATTGTAGACGATTTCAATGTTCACAACTCTAATTGGCTTCAGTTTTCATTTACTACAAATCCTGCTGGTCATAGTGCAGAAACATTTGCTATTTCATGTGATCTCACGCAAACGATTTCTGAACCCACAAGAATCCCTGATAAACCTAACCATACTCCACATCTTCTAGATCCTTTTCTTACATCATACCCTCTTGTTTATAAAACGTCCGTTCTTTCGCCTTTAGGTCTTTCCGACTATTGTCTAATAGAAATAATTTCTACTGTATCTACTTCCGCTGTTGTTCGCAAAACCGATAGAACCTTGTGGTGTTTTAAGTCAGCTCGATGGAGTGATTTACGGGATTTCTTTGCAACCTTTCCATGGCGTGGATATTGTTTTAAGTCGTCCTCTTCTTCGGGCATCGCTCTCTCAGTCTCTGAAGTCATCCTCATGGGAATGGAGTTATACATTCCCAAAAAACAGTACCGTATAGGTCATTCACGTTCCCAACCCTGGTTCAATAAGGCTTGTGCTGATGCAATATCTTTAAAAAATAAATATTAGGTACATTAAATGGAAATCTAATAAATCGGTCGACAGTCATGTAGAATACGTTGGTGCTAGAAATATCTGCAAAAGTGACATCACTAAAACTAAAAATTTGTTCGAACAACGAAAATGCAATGAACTAGCTACATCTCCTTTAGGCAGTCGTAAATTTTGGTTTTTAGCTAAAGCCATTGGTAAAAACTTTGGAACATCTTCATTTCCCCCCCTGACATCTATTGACGGATCGGTAGTTGCTGATTCTGTAGACAAAGCCAATGTTTTTGTGGATTTGTTTGCATCAAACTCGTGTCTCAATGATTCTGGAAAAGATGTGCCCCTAGTCAACTCTTCTTCATACGCTATGAAACCGATTCATTTTCGGTACAAGCTCTGGGAATCGATCATCAGTAGCCTTGATCTCAATAAGGCGACTGGCCCAGACGGTATCCCAGCTCTATCCTAAGTTCTATACGATCTCTATGTCTTCTGGGTAATTCCCTTCATCATGGAAGTTAGAAAATGTTCAACCTATCCCCAAAAAAGGCCGATAAGACCGATCCCTCAAACTACTGACCAATTACCATCACCTCCATTTTGTCTAAAATCATGGAAAAGGCCATCAATCAGCAACTGCGCGCGTTCCTTGAAACTAGCAAACTCCTTAGTGACCATCAATATGGGTTTAGGCAAAGTCGTTCAACAGGTGATCTTCTTTCATATGTGACCCAAGTTTGGAACAATACAGTAGAGCAGTCTGGTGAAACAGCTTTAGTCGCTTTAGATATCTGAAAGGCATTTGACCAAGTTTGGCATAATTGTTTACTTGCCAAACTCACCTCGTTTGGGTTAAATAATATGCTCATCAACCGGGTTTCTAGTTTCCTTGATAAAAGACGAATACGTGTCGTAGTTGATGGCTTTTTTTCAACAGAAGTCAGCATTAACGCGGGCGTACCATAGGGATCCGTTATAGCGCCTACACTTTTTCTGCTGTACATAACTTACCTTATTTCTTCAACAACTAACCCCATCCATTGCTGTGCTGACGATAACACTCTTCACTGATGTTCATTTCAGTCTACTCGTAGTGATAATCCACCTTCTATGTCAAATCAAGAAATTAAAGAGAGCGATTAGGCTTATAAATGACCCGTCCTTAACTTCTCACATACAGTCCCTTGAGCATAGAAGGATGGTTTCAGTACTTTCTTTGTATTATCGTTATTACAACCGCTATTATGCTGCTGAATTATATTCTTTGATACCATCTCGGGCTATCTTTGCGAGAAACACTCGGTTCGCTCATTCACATCATCAGTATGCAGTACAAATCTCCACTTGTCGTACCAAACGGGCGCAATCCACATTTTTCTACCGGCTTCTAAACTCTGGAATGATCTCCCTAGTTCCTTTCTTCCTCTCACTTATGATATGAGAAAATTTAAGGTAGCTGTTCATATGCATCTATTGGCAATTCGTTATCCCTCTATCCGATGGCTTTTTTTCAACAGAAGTTAGCATTAACGCGGGCGTACCATAGGGATCCGTTATAGCGCCTACACTTTTTCTGCTGTACATAACTGACCTTATTTCTTCAACAACTAACCCCATCCATTGCTCTGCTGACGATAGCACTCTTCACTGTAGTTCATGTCAGTCTACTCGTAGTGATAATCCACCTTCTATGTCAAATCAAGAAATTAAAGAGAGCGATTAGGCTTATAAATGACCCGTCCTTAACTTCTCACATACAGTCCCTTGAGCATAGAAGGATGGTTTCAGTACTTTCTTTGTATTATCGTTATTACAACGGCTATTATGCTGGTGAATTATATTCTTTGATACCATCTCGGGCTATCTTTGCGAGAAACACTCGGTTCGCTCATTCACATCATCAGTATGCAGTACAAATCTCCACTTGTCGTACCAAACGGGCGCAATCCACATTTTTCTACCAGCTTCTAAACTCTGGAATGATCTCCCCTAGTTCCTTTCTTCCTCTCACTTATGATATGAGAAAATTTAGGGTAGCTGTTCATATGCATCTATTGGCAATTCGTTATCCCTCTATCCGATAGCTTTTTTTCAACAGAAGTTAGCATTAACGCGGGCGTACCATAGGGATCCGTTATAGCGCCGACACTTTTCTGCTGTACATAACTGACCTTATTTCTTCAACAACTAACCCCATCCATTGCTCTGCTGACGATAGCACTCTTCACTGTAGTTCATCCTAGTCTACTCGTAGTGATAATCCACCTTCTATGTCAAATCAAGAAATTAAGGAGAGCGATTAGGCTTATAAATGACCCGTCCTTAACTTCTCACATACAGTCCCTTGAGCATAGAAGGATGGTTTCAGTTCTTTCTTTGTATTATCGTTATCACAACGGCTATTGTGCTGCTGAATTATATTCTTTGATACCATCTCGGGCTATCTTTGCGAGAAACACTCGGTTCACTCATTCACATCATCAGTATGCAGTACAAATCTCCACTTGTCGTACCAAACGGGCGCAATCCACATTTTTCTACACGGCTTCTAAACTGTGGAATGATCTCCCTAGTTCGTTTTTTCCTCTCACTTATGATATGAGAAAATTTAAGGTAGCTGTTCATATGCATCTATTGGCAATTCGTTATCCCTCTATCCACCCTCCTAAGTGTTCCTGAGTGCTTTAGCACAATAGGCCAAATTTAGACTGTTCAGGTCCACAATCATAAAAAAAAAAACAGTTTGAAAGTAATTACAAAGGATACCTTCAATATGAATTAAGTCTGTATCTGACATCATTATTTGATAATAATGGCACGAGAAAAGCCACGAAAGCCACATTATATAATATGACACCTGTTGATATCGAATTTGATGAACATAATGTGACCCCATCGATGGTGGATTTCTTCCGCATCGCGTCGGATGGACGATACTTTTTCGGTTGTTTTGGATAAATACGTTAAGTATTTACAAATACATTATGGGTCAAAAACTGTCATTCTATTTGGCGGATACTCGGATTACACTAAAAACATAAAAGGAACGGAACAACTAAGAAGAAATGCTGCTCTTTCGATACCTTATGAAGTTTGTTTCAACCAAACAATGATTGTGCCAATCACCCAAGATAAGTTTTTGTCAAATCGATATAACAAAAAGAATCTTATTGATGTGCTCATTCAAAAGTTAGAGAGTGTAAACATCACACAAAACAAGCAAGATATGATGCTGATGTTCTTATCATAGAAACAGCTATCGAAGATTCCAAACATGAGAGGACTGCCGTCATCATAGAAGACATAGATTTCCTAGTTATTTTAATAGGACGCACTCAATTACATCAAAACGAAATTTTCTTTAAAAAAATGGAAAAGGCAATGTTAAAACACAAATCTATTGTTCAACTGTGATACAACTTCTGCGCTGTTTACACAAGGGAAAAAACTTACATCAAATTAGTACATAAACTTGTCAATTTCGACCAACTGGCTCAAGTTTTTCTACAAGAAAGCTGCACTGTACAGCGATTACACAAAAAAAATGGGGTACGCATCTTACTAGAGATGTTCAATGCTCCTAAATCTGAGCACAATATCGATCATCTTCGATACACTCAGACCGTTAAATCTACAAAGCTTCATAAACATGTCCAGTTGACTAATATTCCACCGACAAGTGCAGAAGCCCATCAGCATATAAACCGTGTCTATTACCAAGTTCAAAAATGGTTAGGGCATGATTTAAAACCCCAGGGGTAGGGTTGGGTGCTGCAAAATAAATTCCTGAGCCAATGACAACGATATTACCACCAGCTCCAGAAGAATTACTTAACACTATATTTTGTAATTGTAAGAATGGATGTGGTCCACGCTGCGGGTGCAGAAAATCGGGGTTGCAATGTACTTTAGCTTGTGCCAGTGTAATGTCAAGCTTGCCTCAATGTTGTTTCATTGCAAAGCGACCCAGAGGAAGAAAATGCATTGGACGCCCGAAAGAGGCTGTTATGGGCGGAAATATGAAAAAAGTTCACAAAATAATTATGAATAACCGTAAATTGAAGTTGATCGAGATAGCTGAGTCTCTGAAGATATCAAAAGAGGGCGTTGGACATATCGTGCATGAATATTTGGACATGCGAAAACTGTGTGTAAAGTGGTTACCGCGCGAGCTCACTATCGATCAAAGCAACAACGTGTCGATGATGCGGAGCAATGTTTACCAATATTCAACCGTAATAAAAACGAAATTTTCCGTCGATATGTGACAATGGATGAAGTATGGCTCCATCACTATACTCCAGAGTCTAATCGGCGACAGTCAGCCGAGTGGACTGCACGTGATGAACCGAATCCAAAGCGTGGAAAAACGCAAAAGTCGGTTGGCAAGGTTAGGACATCAGTATTCTGGCATGCGCATGGTATAATATACATTGATTACCTTGAAAAGGGCCAGAACATCAACAGTGATTAGCGTGATAGCGTTGTTGGAGCGTTTGCAAGATGAAATCACGGAAAAACGGCCCCATTTGAAAAAGAAAAAAGTGCTGTTTCGTCAAGACAATGCACCGTGCCACAAGTCAATGAAAACGATGGCAAAATTGCATGAATTAGGCTACGAATTGCTTCCCCATCCACCGTATTCTCCTGATCTGGCCCCCAATAACTTTTTCCTGTTTGCAGATCTCAAAGAATGCTCGCTGGAAAGAAATTCGGTACTAATGAAGAAGTAATCGCTAAAACTGAGGGCTATTTTGAGGCTAAAGAGAAATCGTACTATAAAAACAGTATCGCTATAACCGTTGTATCGCCCTCGAAGGCAACTATGTTGAGTAATACAATCGAATTTTACAAAAAAAAAATTATTTTACTATGTTAGCCTACGAACTTTTCAGCCGACCTGTTACAATAATGTAAGTATTTCACTTGATAAGTATTTGATTACAAAAGTAGGTAAGTATTATTAAATGAATATATTAGATATATGTAAAATGTTATTAAATACAATGTATTAACTAATAAATAATACAAATTATTCATCGTTAATGATCTTTTAATGATATAATAACTTCATACAAGGTATTATTCATCGAGATTCGCGCTTGACCTTGCATTACAGTATGTATGGCTCTCCGCCCTCTATCTCATACACGGTTAAACGCATGAAACAAGATTTGTTGCAAATTTTACGCTCTACAATTTTTATAATAGAGGTTGACATCATTGGAGCTATAGAATCCTAGATAATCGCGAAAAAAAATTTTTGTGACCTTTCACCTTGAATAACTTACGACGCACACACGAGATTTTATGGGGCTCTTGAGACAACTTTTAGAACGGCAAAATGAAGGTTTATACGAGTTTCCAGCTTATTATCTCCCTTTCCGTGATGAATCCCCTAATATGACTGGATTAACATATGTATATGTAAGTTGGAACATACAAATAAAAATATTAAATTTGTTTCATTTTTTTTTATTTCCAGTTTGTAGGTTGCAACGTCGTGCCCTGTTTCACACCTGATTAGAATACATTTGATATTAGTGGGCAAGTAGTAAAAACTGTAGCTGCGAAAATCAATGGTGCGTTCATAATTACTTCAGCTATGAAGAGCTATAACAAATTTCAAATTACCAGAAGAAATTAAAGAGTCAGATCGTCAACATATAATAGCATTCGTTCTCGTAGAGAGTCCCTACTTTCGAACGAAGTCGATTCGCTAATATCATACTAAAAACCTAAAGAATGCGATACACGCCCCAATGAGGTCGACCGAGAAAAAAAACTCCCCAAATCGGGTATATAAGCGCAAGAATTATATTGAAAGATCATTCTGTTACGATGGCCCCCACAAAGAAAACCACCACCAAGCGACGACGACGCACTATCCTGCCCTGGTGTTCGGAACGTTATTGTCAAGAAGACTCCGTAGGTAAACCAAACATGTAACTTTTCCGTAACCTTAAGCCCTGACAGGAAACAATCACCACCGTCTCGAGATCCAGTTCCTGATAGACCCAGCATCCCTTATGTCTGGGAACTCTCTCCAGTAGCCATAAAACCGTCCGGTTTACCACGGACGTCCTTGACGCCCTCGCCCGTCAAGCGAATGACCTAAATATTAGAAATAATGAAGTTAATGGCGACCCCAGAACCAGTAACTACCTTACCTTTAGCGGCGATGGGGTAGAGAAAGCCAGAATGGCCATGCCACCTCCTGCACATCCATCACTGAGAAGGATAGGCTGGATATAAAAGTGGAATCGGCGGCGGACAGGAATCCTGTTGCCAACAGGGGAGAGACTGAGAATGAAGAGGAACCAAGTTTTTGACCTGGGCCTCCAATAGACGTCAGCCTTTCCAGAGGAAGAAAGGGTGCTAGTAAAGATCCCTGGATCCTTACGTAAATCCTTAAATTAATTATTTATCATTTGTTTTGTTTAAAAATTCCTGTTCATTGCAATAATTAAATGTTTTCCCTTCTTGCATAATTAGAAATCGTTTTAGATTTCGACGCAAGACCCCACCAAAGTACCACCTCCATTATCTCACCCAATCACGCATAGGTCGCTTACTATGTAAGCGTAAGCGCGACCCGAAATTAATTACTTTTTTACTTTTATTTCTACCAACGATCATATTTACCAAACCAGTTTCCGTTAAAATATTTCTTTTCTGCCTTGTCAGATTATCAATCGATCCCGTCTGCAAAACACCACCACACCTGTACACTATACACTTACTCGGGTGTATGCCCAGCGTAAACAAACACATCCTAATACACGAAATCCAACTCTTTGCTTTTAGGTTGTTGCCTGAAAAGTATTGAGAATTCCTCGGGGGATGTCCGCAAGATATAAGCCTGTGCAGATATTTTCCTACCTCGTTTGTCTGAAAGGTATACGCCTGTGCAGTCTAACATACTTCTAATTAACCAAAAGGTGTATGCCCGTTTGATTAATTAACTTATCCCGCCGCCACATACGTAACACATACACAAAGGCCAGCCAGACCTGCAGACAGACAATCGCATAATAATCTCCAGAAAATCCCGCTTCCGTGAAGATAATCCTGCTAAAACAGACATTCCTGTGACCGTAAAGAAATCCTGTGTTCCAGTTGTCAAACACGAACATCCTGCGTTTCGTGTCCAGATAAATAATTAAACCAATTACGCTCCTTTATACCAATCTCCTGCGTTTCGTATCCAGAATGCTTCATAAAGTATTACAACCCGCTTTTTGAAGGGATAAATAAATTCTACTAATTTCAACTAATTTTAACAAGCACCGAAAGTTTCCGTTCTAATTCTCGAAAATATGCCCGTTCATTTATATTTTCTTTGAAGCCTAACATTAAATCCTAATTGTAAAGAAGATATAAAACCTCTACTATCCGTTTATTAAGAGAAATAAAATTTGATCTCATTTCTTAGAAGTGGTGGATAAAACCACCAACATTTTCACTATTTGTTTACGTTGTTTATAGTTTATAGTCTTGATATTTTATATTGTATTCATTTTACGTGATTAGTATAATTATAGCAAATCCCGTAAGTTAAAAACAAACATCTGTAAAAATAGTCTTTTATTTTATTCGTAAATAAAATCGAGAAAGGACAATCTGACCTAGTATCGTTCCATAGAAAAAAACAATGTTCTCATAAATCACATGATATTAATGTTGTCAGTCCCTTATTGTGCTTCCCGGCTTTTTATGTAAATTTATTCGTATATTCAGCTTTAACGTTAATTTAAAACCTTTACGAATAAGAAAATACTGATTTATTTTGAATTTGATTTCCTGTATTAATTAACTTCCGCGTTACGTTAATAGTTTAATTACCTAAATGAGAGTGTTAGCTAATTATTAAACATCAGATTACATTTTTGAATGGCAATAATATTTGAGTATGTACTCATCTCTCTCTATTGCTAATTATCCAATCCACAGATTAAATACGCCAGAACGCTACAATTCCAGTTAGTGGCTATCTGAGGGACCCATTCTTCCGTTTTTTATTGTTTTTATTTGTTACTTTTTGTTTTATTATTTGGTTTATTTTATTTAGAATTTATATTATTTTCAATACAAAGTAGGTTAAGTACATTTAGCTAGAGGTGTATAAATAGGGAACAAAGGAGGATTAAAACAAATTACTGTGTTTGTCAAAATCAGGTAGTTGTCGCAATTATTGTCCGAACCTATACCCTTCTCTCACTAAGCTACAGCCGGGCAAACTAAAAATAGCTGAAGTAAAGGGAGGCCATTGCAAAAATATCTAAAACACAGTGTATTACGCATAAGGAAAAAAAGGAAAGTAACGTGTTTTATTCCCTCCCAATGGGGCTTTCTACGTATTCGCGTTCGCGTTCTCGTTCGTGTTCGTGTTTATGTCATCCTGTATATTATGCGGTATTCACACAGAGAATTATGAGACAGCTTCAACTATAAGACAATAAGATTGGCAGAAGCTGATTTCAAATCATCCTAGACCTGCATCTTGTTTTGTTTTTGTTTTAATATGAGTAAGGTTGGCCGAAGCTGATTTCAAATCAACATCCTGGACTTGCATCTTGTTTTTGTTTTTGTATTAAATCGAATAAGTTGGCAGAATGTGATTTCAAATCAACATGCTGATCTTGCACATTGTTTTTGTGTTAAATCGAATAAGTTTGGCAGAAACTGATTTGAAATCAACATCCTAGACTTGCACATTGTTGTTGTATTAATTCGAATAGGGTTGAGAGAAACTGATTTCAAATCAACATCCTGATCTTGCACATTGTTTTTGTGTTAAATCGAATAAGTTTGGCAGAAACTGATTTGTAATCAACATCCTAGACTTGCACATAGTTGTATTAATTCGAATAGGGTTGGGAGAAACTGATTTCAAATCAACATCCTAGACTTCCACACTTTTTTTGTGTTAAATCGGATAAGGTTGTCAGAAGCAATTATCAATATTGGAAATGAACGTCAGCTTGTCTGTCTTTTATGTGATTGCCTGGTTTTCCAAACACTTCAGAAGTATTTGAATAGTGAAAGGATGTTATTGTTGGTTACGTAACTGGAAATCCCCACGCCGCACGCGCAAAAGAATGTGAATATTCTAATTGTGTTTTGGTGTAATTAGCTAATTACGGGGTTTTTCAAGTACGTCAGAGGCATTTGAATAGTGAAAGGATGTTATTGCGGTTACATAACTAGGAAAATTCAGAAAATGATTACTTTATATTAATGATTGGGGAAAACCGTTAAGTACTTTATCTTGAATTTATTTCTACATTCCTTTGGGACTTAAAATTGAGTTTGAATTCGCTCGCACGATCTACCAGATAGGTGTGCGTATCTGCGACTGCCTACCTTAATACTGCCAAAAGGGCCCTAATTACGGGGTGAGGACCATAAATATGGCATCACGGTTGAATTAGCACCTGAAAAGAAGCCGGCAATTAAGAGACGTGTCTACGGTTACATACCCTCCAGGGGCTGGAATTATAAACTTTACCGGAGGTTGCAGCCCTATTCTACCCTATTTCTACTATTGTACTATTGACGTCTATCAATTTACCGCGATTTTCGCCAAAAGTCATAACAAGCATAGCAACACGTGCCTTAACTTATGTACCTAAAAAAGTATTGTCATTCAAAACGCCACATCTTTTAATTAGTTCTAAAATCAAATCGAAATTGGTTTGTGCAATTTTACCGTAAAAATTGTGATTTTTTAAAAGTCGTATAAATGGCATTTAGAAATCGTTTACCTTGTATGTCTGTAATACGCTAACACGGCCAGGGCTAATGAATAGGATTGATGGCGATAATAATATGGTTAAAAAGGAAATAGTTATTTTCAGAAGAAATGAGAATGGAAGACCACCGCTAGAAGTCACAGATTTAAAACTATATAGTTTTATATGAACTTATCTATCCAAAAACAAAAAGATACATTTCTTTAGACCAACATGGATTTGTAGAACACCGATCCACAACTACAAATTTGGCCTGTTTTTCTCAACTAATATCCAAACATTACGACTTACAAGGTGAAGTAGACACTATTTATACAGACATTTCCAAGACCTTCGACCGTATCTCACACAGTATTATTATTACCACACTTCATAGCTTTGGATTTAGCAATAATCTTTTACTATTGTTTAAATCATACCTGAGTAATCGTGTACAATATGTTACTTACAAAAATTTTAAGTCCGATTCTATTAATGTTACTTCAGGAGTACCACAAGGTTCCAACCTTGGACCGTTGTTGTTTTTAATATTTATTAATGATATACCAGATACTTGTAAATTATTGTTTGCGGATGATATAAAAATATTCTTAGCAATTTCAAATACTGATGATTGTGTTATATTACAGCAAAGTCTAAATTCTTTGGTTGGGTGGTGTGCAAGTAATTATTTATCCTTAAACATCCAAAAATGTAAAATAATTTCATATACAAGAAAGTATCAACCAATTCACTATGACTATAGCATTGGCGATACAAATCTAACACGTTGTACATTAGACAGAGACTTAGGAGTTATCTTCGGCAATAAATTTTCTTTCTCTGAACGTAGCGACTCTATAACCAGATCTACTGTTCAAACTCTGGGATTTATATGGCGTGACTGCAAATCTTTCTCAAATATTAAAAACTTAAAAATCCTTTATAATTCTACAGTACGTTC
This sequence comes from Vesta saturnalis, assembly GCA_036346205.1. Taxonomy (NCBI): domain Eukaryota; kingdom Metazoa; phylum Arthropoda; class Insecta; order Coleoptera; family Lampyridae; genus Vesta; species Vesta saturnalis. Next base: position 938,446 of record JARFJB010000786.1, read on the forward strand.
AAAACTTGAATATTGTTCTTTAGTGTGGTACCCTTTTATGACAACCAAATAAATGTGTTGGAATCTGTGCAACCAAGATTTTTAAAATTTTTACCTTTTAAAGTAACGGGTCCCATGAGAGAAGATATCCACATTACTCCTATATATCAAAAAGTAATAACTTTCGTGTCTTAAGACAATCTTACAACGTGCATAAGAGTCGCCACTTAGTAAAGCTGGCTTTCATTGTAGCTCCAGACGGATATATACTAGCAATCCAAGGTCTGTATTCTTCGGACTCTAAAAATAAAGATGCCAAAATGCTGATTAATGAGTTTAATAGGAATGGCGATGCAATAAGAGCATGGTTTCACCAAGGTGATATTTTTGTGCTGCAAATCAGGTGCAATAACTCTTGGAACATGTGCGCACATTGGTAGTGTTTTGTGGTTTTTGGAGTATGCGCGTAATGAAAATGATGTTCACTATCCAAAATCAACTTTGTTGGATAAAATATTGGACGCAGCTAATAGAGCTCAACGACATGATACAAACCAGAAAATAGACCAAAAAATTGATATTTTTCAAACGTCTTTCAATCTTTTTGAAAATTGACACAGACGTAAAATCAGATTCTGAACAACTTTTCTCTTTACAACTTTTCGATATTTTGTTATCTAACCCCACTTTTTAGATATTTAAGGCGATTTTTTTTATTTGCCGCCATGGCAGTGGTCAAGTGTCATATGTCAAAGTAATTTTTTTGATTGGGTATGCTGAATCGATCCCAACGAACATCTTTTGAAATCTTTATAATAAAATATTTTTCCATTTGTTGCAAACTCTTCGCCGGTTACTGTATAAACAGTGAATATTGTAATATCATTAATAATAACCTAAATGTTACTGTATTTAGGGCGTACATAGAATTTAGTGCAACATCAACAATATGTCCAGGTCTTTAAGAAGATTAGAAACGTCTGTGAAAAGTTACAGTAAGGTTTGTAAACGTCGTACTGCTTTGGCAATAACAACATTTAAAGCGTTTTTACAACGTATTTAGCACGGATATACAACTTTTAAACAACCTGTAAAGAACGTATGTAATTCTTGAGACTAGATATTTAAAAACTCAGTTCAAAGTATTTTAATACCTAGAAATGCAGTATGTAATATGACTATACCAATTTTCACGAGTCAGAGCAGTTTCGTCATAACTAACTTTGTTTAATTACCACTTTTAGATCCAACCTATTGCGCACGAGAGGATGCAGATAGAACTGATTTAGGTTGGTAATTCTGTCCGGTGTTGTCAAGCATTTCTGACATTAAACATTTGACATAACATACCTTAAATTTTATTATTGTGATAAAATAAACACAACCCCTGAAGCTGAGATTTGACGGTTGTCAAACTGTTGTTTTTCACAATCTAACCACATCGGCATCCTCTGACAGTATTAATATTAGCTTAGACAAGGAAAGAGAGAGGACACGTAATATTCCTGTTTTGCCTGTTACCGCTTGGCACATAACTGTGTAGCACAGTGGCGAATCAGGATATGACTAGTAGAAATAAAGGTCCTATTAAACTATGTTCATTGTTTACATAGGTACTGATTAATGTCATTACATCTCATTTGCAATTTTATATAATGGCAATTATCTCATTTTACTTAAAATTTGAAAGTAGCACTTCGAACAGAATTCCACATACAAGTATGAAACGCCACTGCAATATTGGCATAATACTGCAAAATAAATTAACATAGTAAAGATTTCAATGAAAATGATTGAAATAACAAATTAAATTAGATTTTATATTTGCTTATGTTTAATATGTACAACATCTCAATCACTTTCAAACAATAATAAATTCCAGTTATTTACTGACAGTGTGACTATGCATTTTTAATAATTACCTACGAAAAGATATTCCTGGCTCTTTTTTATCGCTGTAAACTTTTATAGCCAAAAGCTCAACAGTTCACCATTATTAAGAATTCACAATGCACTTCATTAACAAAACTTTTCGGTAAAAAATACACTAAAAACTTAACCGTGTTAACCAGTTTGTTTACCACATAATCAATGGCGGCTGGACCAATTGTGTAAAAAAAAAGAAGTATTGCCTAATATACATGCGCGATACCTAATCTAAGGTTTTTCATTCTAGGTTAATAAAATCCTAAATATATATATATATATATATATATATATATATATATATATATATATATATATATTATGTTCTACCTGCGGTGTACATGAACATGATGGTTTTACAACCAGGGAGTGCAGAATTCATGACTATATGGCAGGATTAGAGAATATGTGGCTTGTTGATAACATGGTATATACATATACCTACAAGGCAACTTCAACGGCACTTGAAGGAATAAGACGTGAAATGAAAAGGAAGAACATTAGGGAGAAGCAAATGGAAGTCAATAAGAAAAGAAATTAATTATTAGAGAAAACGTTATTATTGGAAAAACATTTATCTAAAATTGATTAATTCAAAATAAGTACACTTTTCATTATTTCTAAGAGCACTCTTCAGCTTATGTTAATGTAAATTATAATTTATGTCCAAATATAGGTATCATAATAAACTTGCAATATAATTTCTTTCTGGTACACCTCTACAGTGCGAGTCACACTGAGAATGCAGTGTGGCGGGGTATAGGCAACGTATTAGTAATGGGAGGCCGACACACTGTGTTGCCGGTTGTCCGATGGCTGTGACAGGGTCGGCTCTGAAGTTATTATACAGTGCCGCCAAAAAGTTGGACACAAGTGAGAAACTTTTTTATTTTTTGCGAACGATACGTAAGAGTAAACTGTCCTTATTTTTGAAAAAATCGGAAAATTTTAGTTGAAAAAATCACTCAAAATTCTCAAATATGAATTTTCAAGACGATCTAAATATCGTTAAACAATTGTATTAATTAGAAAGTTACTTACAATGCATTTACAACATTTCAAACCAAGCTTATGCGGGAAGATATCTTAATGAGTTTTTAATGTAACTGAAAAGTAAACAAACAACCCTAAATATAATACTGATTTTCAGTCTTGTTTGTGACTTATTACCGGTAAAATGGAATTTAAGAAATTCAAACGCGGACAAATGCTCCATACGAGTGCGAAAATTATAATTTTCAACATCATCAAGTGTAAATTTTAGCGACAGTTCTGAGAATGAGATTTCAGACCTCGATGATGACTGTGTCGACGACGTGCAAGTGTAAATAGTGTAAATATTTTATTTGTTTATAAATGTACAATTAATTCTCTGTTTATTTTTTCTTATATTAACTTTGCCTGAAATAATTCTTTTGTAATTTTGAAATTTATTGTTTATTATTATTAATTATTGAAAACATTTAAACAAAGGCGAAGGTATAAACATCATCAAACTTCCAACAAGTTTTTAGCGAATCTGTGAGATTGGCGAAATTTGCCTGAGACCGGACTTGAGGTTTAACCGATCCCAGCATAACGACAACTGGCAACGGTGTGCTCCATAAGACTTCACACTGCATTCTCAGTGTGACTTTCACTATAGCTATATCCAAATTGACATTTGCTTCTGTAACAGCGGAATCGATTCCTTCACTTATGTCAGTTGCATCCAAAGGATTTTTTCCCTGTAAAACAAAAACTTATCTTTCATTGGCATAAATTGCGTAACACACAACATGATTTAATAAGACCAACAATGCTTGTAACATTTCTTAGTTACACATGGTATAATTGGGGCGAAATCTTTGTTTAAGGAGACCAATAGTATGTTCCACTTTCCTTCTAAGCGAGCTGTTAATTTTATTGTAGTTTAGTTTTTATTTATATTTGACATTGCCTAAGCTTGTTAGCTTTTTTTACATACCTAACACCAGGAAACCGCGATTTTCTAAAAATTTCAGTCTTTATTCGTTGCATTTCTTGTGTTGAAGGCCACCGGATGGTTTGTTTAGCCATTTCGTCAAAAAATAAATTCGTGCGTGTTATAAGTTTAAATAATGTAGAAGTTGTGATGTTGAATCTGTCGGATACTTCAACATACGAACACG
>JARFJB010000786.1:947500-950000 GCA_036346205.1 Vesta saturnalis
GATTTTTCCAAACTTTCGTAATTTAGTTGTAATTTAGCTGTACGATTGCGGAAAAAGTCTACGCTTAATTCATATAAATTTTTAGGGCATTTGAAGTCCTTCAGAATTTAGTATAGCAGGCCACCAGGCTGAATCAAAGGCACCTTTAATATCTAAACTTATTACAATTAGATCATTTTTATATTTTAAACCATTAATTACATATTCTTTAACTGCTATTAAAGCATCTAAAGTTCCGCTTTGAGGTTTGAAACCATATTGATTGAGGTTCATTAAATTATTTGCATAAAGATAATAGGTTATCCTATTTATTAGCAGTTTCTCTAATATCTTCCCTCCGATATTTAATAAGCTTATTGGGCGAAATTTAGAAGCTTCAGGACTATTCTCTTTACCTGGCTTTATAATAGGAATTAATATTGATCTTTTCCAGATGTTTGGAAAAGTACCTCTAATCAAAAATTCATTATATAATGATGTTATAAAAGAAGGAAATAGATTATAAAGGTTTAACCAGATGTCACTACTAATTCCATCTTCACCAGGAGATTTATTTTTGTTCATTTTATTAATAACTGCAAGAACTTCTTGATTGGAAAACAAATTATCATTATTGGTGGTAATATCTTCTTTCAATTTTTCCCTTAATTTTTTATGAAATTCAGTGTCTGTATCTAGATTATCATCAGGAACAAACTGTTCCATCAGGTAACTTAACGTGTCTTTTAAATTGCTAGTATAACTACCGTCGTCCTTTAACAAAGTTGTTAAGGAAGTTTTCGATTTAATTTATTTGCAGCCACTTTATAAACAGAGTTCCATGGGTTTAATTCAGAAGTTAAATTACAATATTTTTCCATGATTCCATTTTTCTTTGGAAAGTTTAGATTTATATTTTTCTTTTCTTGAAGATATAAATTTTTTCGTGCAATTTTAATACTTCATCATTTCTGGTCCTTTGGAATCTTCTCCTAAGGGCATTAACTTTTCCTTAAAATGGTTAATTCTGAGTTCCACCACGGAACTGATTTTCCTTTACACTTTTTATTTTTGTACGATGTAATTTAAAAGATCTACTACAAGCACTAATTAACATATTTTGAAATAAGTTCATAAAATCTTCTATATTAATTGCATTTTAACTAAGTTTGCTAATCGTTGATCTAAGTTATTAATGTTTTCACTTTCAGTAACTGTATGGTTAAAAACTTATTTGTTAATTCAGAGATTATATGTTGACGGAAATTTATATAACCCTGATCACTTACAATAAATCGATTTCTATGAAAAGTTCTAATTTGATTCATTCTTAGTCGAGTTTCTATTTTAAAGGTAATTAAATTGTGATCAGAACAACTTTCTTCTGTACCACAATCCCATTCTGTAACTCTGTTAATAAATTTATTGTTAACAATAGTTAAATCTATACAACTACTGCCATTAATAGTATTAAACGTAGGAACATCATTATTAACATTAATAATCTGTAAATCAGTTGAAACAATAAAACCTTCTAACTTCTTCCCTCTACTATTGGTCAAAACATCATGCCATAACTTTGATCGAGCATTACTGTCTATTCCTAAGATACAGCCTGAACCCTCAATAAAAGATAATATGTTATCTAATTCCGCAAATTTTTCTTCCATGTTTGTGTTATAATCCCAATACATACTAACAATAAAGAATTTAAAATGATTAATCTTAATTTCAATAACAACACAATCTTCATTAGATAGGTGACTTATTAAAATGGCATCAATGGTAGAGGTAGTAACAATAATAGCTGCTCTTTTAGTACCAGTACCAGAAGAAAAAATATTATAATGTTTAGAAATTCCTGCAAGTTTGTTATCAAATACGTAAGGCTCTTGTAAAATTATAAGATCAGAATTCTTCTCTTCAATTAACTGCATTAAATTGTGTGCGTGCGTGCGTGCGTGCGTGCGTGCGTGCGTGCGTGCGTGCGTGCGTGCGTGCGTGCGTGCGTGCGTGCGTGCGTGCGTGCGTGCGTGCGTGAGTGCGTGAGTGAGTGAGTGAGTGTGTGTGTGTGTGTGTGTGTGTGTGTGTGTGTGTGTGTGTGTGTGTGTGTGTGTGTGTGTGTGTGTGTGTGTGTGTGTGTGTGTGTGTGTGTGTGTGTGTGTGTGTGTGTGTGTGTGTGTGTGTGTGTGTGTGTGTGTGTGTGTGTGTGTGTGTGTGTGTGTGTGTGTGTGTGTGTGTGTGTGTGTGTGTGTGTGTGTGTGTGTGTGTGTGTGTGTGTGTGTGTGTGTGTGTGTGTGTGTGTGTGTGTGTGTGTGTGTGTGTGTGTGTGTGTGTGTGTGTTGTGTGTGTGTGTGTGTGTGTGTGTGTGTGTGTGTGTGTGTGTGTGTGTGTGTGTGTGTGTGTGTGTGTGTGTGTGTGTGTGTGTGTGTGTGTGTGTGTGTGTGTGTGTGTGTGTGTGTGTGTGTGTGTGTGTGTGTGTGTGTGTGTGTGTGTGTGTGTGTATATATAGTATTGTGTG
>JARFJB010000786.1:952500-975000 GCA_036346205.1 Vesta saturnalis
TCGATAGCGCAGTTGGTTAGCGCGGTACTTTAGCAAAGTACAGGTCGTAGGTTCAAATCCTACCCGAGGTAAATTTTTATTTATGTATTTAATAAAATTAATAATAATTTTTAATTACATATTTACTTTTGACTTATTCGTTCATAACAAAAACTTATAGTAGTTATCATTTGCGCTATTTGATATTATCGTAGCTGTACTCTTTGCGCACAGAATGATATTTTTTTATTTAACGTCGAACCAGGCCATTAGATAAAAAATATTATTCAGGAAAAGTCAGTGACTGGGATCAAGTATGACGACCCTTGGTGTGCTTGATCCTGGGAGATGGAATACATGATCCCATATGGAAACAAAATGGAAAGAATTGAAAAAAAATCTCATCATCCACTACAAGATCTTTAATTTGGCAAAGTTATCTGCAAATGTGTACAGACCTTTTCTTACATTCGGTTGCGGCAGCACCTTCTTAACACAGCATATTTTCACGTACATCTCATCATTTACTGTTGGGAAAACAAAACTAATTTTGGCTTTCCTTAAAAAGCTTATTAACACATCACTGCTTTCAATTTTTTTTCACCAGCTCAATGTAGTAATGTGTGACCTTAGTTGGAAATTCTACCAACATAAAACCATCAACTTTAAAATTAGATTTTTTCTGAAGAAATTTCATCGTCTTTAAACTTTTCTTCTTCTTTCTCGGTGCTAATACGGTCCAAACTGTCACCACGTTGGATCCACTCCTTCTCAGTCAGAGCTGTCGGAAATTTCTATAGTCTTTTTGGCTTTCTTCAATGCAAACCCTTCACTAGGAGTGCCGTCCTAGGGTAGGTTTAAATTTTTTGTTGATAACAACGCCTCCTTTTTGCAGCTGAAATCAAATATTGTGACATGCCTTAATTTTTTTCGGGAGTGTCCGTCAAAATGCGACAACGGCCTCGTTTTCTACCATGGTTGTTTTCTTCCATGGTCCAGCCTTTGGCAGGGGTGCTACATCTTCAGAGGAGAAATACGTGACAGCAAAGAGCATACCAGGCTCTTTCGTCAGCGTCACAGAGGCAGGTTGACGTACACTTGATGGACAAGGTTCAGGTCCGTATGTTACGGCACTTGACAGAAATTCATCACTGATGAATACATGGGAATTCAATGGCCAAATACCCGAAACTTTAAATCCACTGATTATATTTTTATCAGTAAATTCCAAGGGAAAGGCCACACCAAGCAATTCAGGCATATCATGAGTGTTATCCTGTACTATCCAAAGGTTGCAGCTTGTGCGAAGTATGAGGTGAAAATGTCGGAATAATAATGCAAAATTAATCACTTCAACAGACACATGGCTATCATGATTGTCAAAGAATAACAGGGTTAGCTCTTCTTTAGTGTAATAGGCATTCTTTTTAAACTGCTCCATATATTTCAAAAGACACTCCTTTGTCATCCATCCTGATGGATGTGCAGCACTACCGTGATAGGAGAGGCACTTGCCACCATTCGATCAGTCCATTTCACTCTGGGAAATATTTAAAAAGGTGGTGTGTGATTACCACATTCACTTGAGCACAAAATGTAACAGTAGTGCCACGTTCACCTGATGTAATTCTAGCAACTTGCTTAACGCCTTTCTGGGCTATTGATTTACCAGGTTTGTGGACATTAGTAAGCCCGATTTTGTCCACATTGTAAATCCTTTCAGGTGGAAAGTGATGCCTCTCATAAGTTTTCCTCAGTTTTGAAAAGAAATTGTTAACTGTGTGCTCATTGAAAGCCGAGCTTCTGGGGAAACTTGTGGGTTCTGGAGTACGAAAAAACAATCTATTAGGTGAGATGAATTTCCTTGCCCAATCCTCACCTCCTATCTCATTTTTTATCCATGATGCTGGCACTTTTTTTTATTTTCAGGACAAGTTTTCCAAGTCTTTCACTGCCAGTCCATAATTGATTTGGCTGGAGATTACATTACATTAATCCCGTACTTCTTAGTATGGGACCTTTATATGTTCCTCCACCTTTCACCTCTTGCACTGCCGTCGTCCGGTCTTGGTACTCTGGCAGTTGCACCAGGTTTTCTCTTATAAAATTTACCCATAGGTAAATAAGTAGGATGCTAAAACAAACAGAAATGCATAAGGTACCACTCTACCACGTAAACTCATATAAGGCATACATGATTCCCAATCATGTATCCCCAGGACAGACGGGATCAACTATCCCAAGTTCGACAATTTAGTCAAAAACAAACCCAGGGCACTAACCTCAAACTGTGAAGTAACAGCTTAACAGGGAAAAAGCAGATTAATTAATGCCTAAGGTGATGTAATAACTGTATTTATATTATCAGCAATATTTAGTGACCAATATTAATCATTGACTTACCAAAAAAGAACAGAAATCACTACAAAATTTTAATTTCCCCACGTTCCGACAGTGAGCGTTGCATCTTAAATTGTTTTCAATTACCAGACTACGCATCATTATGACCAAATGCTACATAACAATACAAATTCTCATTAGTGCGCAAGATTCAAGGGGGTAATCATTTATCCCCAGGGATCAAGTATGGCCGGTCTCTCCTAACTATAGAGGGCATTACAAATTGTACCTATATATATATATATATATATATATATATATATATATATATATATATATACAAAATGTATGGAACCGGCCTTGTTATTTCAAAACTATTCAAGCTAATTCTATACAATTTAATATGCGTGCTGTTTACAAAGCCTTCTATTATTTCCACAATTTTGTTATTTTTTTAACTAACAAGGTCGGGAGCTGCACAGCCAACTTGATTTTTTTAAATAGGAAGGGTATCAAATCGCATACCGTTTGAAAGGTATTTTCAAGTAGAATTCAGCTACATGCCGCTTGTCATAGTTATATCTAAAGATAACTTCGCTATTGTAAGTTAAAGATTGGGAGTAGGTATTAACTGGATAACTGAAGATTTAGTGAGCGCTGAAAACAATGGTTAGTTTACGTTGTTTAACAAATTCGAGAAGAAACAGCAATTATTCACCGCGGGCTCATTTTGAATTCAATTGAAGGATTTTCTAATCGAATTTATTACTGCCAAGACGTGAATGGGGAACAGTTTGAGCATCGCTTATAAATGGTTCTTGTACTAGATGAACTTCATAAACTTAAAACTCGGTTTCAACAATCTGATGGTACATTAAACACCATAAAACAATTCATTGTTCCCCATGCTAACTGGATCTTCAGTTATCCAGTTAATACCTACTCCCAATCTTTAATTTACAATAGAAGTTATCTTTAAAGATAACTATGCAAGCGGCATGTCACTGAATTCTACTTGAAAATACCTTTCAAACCGTATGCGATTTGAACCCCCTTCCTATTTAAAAAATCAAGTTGGCTATGTAGCTCCCGACCTTGTCAGTAAAGACATTACAAAACTGTGGAAATAATAAAAGGCATGCATATCAAATTTTATCGATTTAGCTTGAATAGTTTTGAAATAACAAGACCGGTTCCATACATTTGGTACGTACTGTATATATACACGATGTTTATTAGATAGTGTTAAAGCTTCAGCTAGCGTTATAGCCCATGCGAATCTGAGAAGCCTCACAAAAGAATTAATGCTAGGTGATGCGCCGTTTCTTCTAACGGGCCATCCAAAAATGACATTAAATTGCAACGTTGGAAGCTACATGTAAACAAATTCACCACAAGATACGTGACACAAGGCACCAGAAGCATATTGGTGATCAAAACAATACAAAAAGTACAGAACAAATTTTTTGTTCATGATACGTGACAGAAGGCGTCAAAGCATATTGGTGATCAAAACAATACAAAAAGTCCATACACAATTCCGATCGAAGAGGGATTGATTCCAGAACACGTTCCAACATTTCCAGTGTTATTTGCTGAATGGCAGCACGAATTCTCTCCTGGACATCCTGCTCATTCTCCGGGGGCGTCTTGTATACTTTGTCCTTGAGGAAGCTTCATACGAAAAAATCTAAAGAATTCAGGTCGGGCGACCTCGCTGGCCAGGCAATTGGACCGTGCACCATGTACATATCTGCGTACTCGTTGAATGAGTACATGATCACCAGTGAAATATGAAATCGAACGACGCAATTGGTGCAAAAAATGCCTGTCACACTGATGTATACAAACGTCACCACAAAATTGGCCTAGTTGCCAAGCGTATTTTTCTCAAACGCTGCATCTTTTAAAATCTTAATCTGAGGGTTTAGAAGGTGCGGAATGCAACCAAAAAATTGCAAAAAAATTCATCAATATTTTGTTTGAAAATGAATTTTTCATCGGACACTTTCCCAGATAAAAGCTAATGAAGTCGGTCAAATTTTGAACTTTGGATGGCTCGTGAGAAGAAATGGCGCACCGCCTAGCAATAATTTTGTTATAGGGTTTCTCAGCTTTGCCTGGACAATAACGCAACCTGAAACTTTCACACTAATTAATAAACACCGTATATATATATATATATATATATATATATATATATATAAAGAAAATATTTCTTAAACCTCAGCATTTCGATGGTTAATTTTGTCTCCAATTGAAACACGTTGCGAAACATGCCCGTTTTTTGCGTTTTCCAGGTTTAAAACTGTTGACGTAAAATATTCTTATCTTATATCTTATACAACTAAAATGCATTTGCGAAACCGTCATTAAAATGCAAAGATTTCGCCGCTAATGTAATTAGATTAGTAGTATAATACAATTATTGAACAATCTCGTAATTATTTTTCTGTAAACAAGGCATCTATAGAGAACAAAATAATTAAGTAATATAAACATTAAAACCATAACGTAAATCAGAGTGTACAAGCTTATTTAAAACACCTGCCACCGTCAGAGGTAAACGACAACTCGCTTTGGAAAGCCACAAGACACCTAAAGCAACCAAAACAACACCATACACCAATTCGTACCACTAATAATAGTTGGGCAAAAAGTGATAGTCAGAAGGCGTCTACCTTTGCACATCATCTTGTTAATGTATTCCAACCGTTCCCGGTGGAACAAGATATGACAGTAGAAACACAAAATATTCTAGAAATGCCGTATCAAATCAGCCTACCTATTAAAAAGCTTAAAATCAATCAAGTCGAAAACACCATTCGCAACAAAGTAAACCCGCACAAAGCCCCAGGTCAGGACTTAATCACTGGTCTTATTCTCAAAGAACTACGGCATCATCACGCATTTATTCAACGCAATTTTAAGGCTTCGACAGTTCCCCAATCTGTGGAAAAATGCCGTGATTATCCTAATTCCAAAGCCAGACAGACCCAAAGAACAATCTACATCATATCGACCTACTAGTCTGCTGCCGGTGTTATCAAAGGTGTTCGAAAAAATTATACTAGATAAATTACATCCAATACTCCTGGACAATTTCCTCACACCTGACCACCAGTTTCACGCAACAATTGAACAAGTGCCCAGAGTAGTTGGTAAAATCACTAAAGACTTCGAAGAGAGGAAATACTGTACTGCAGTATTGTTAGACATCGCTCAAGCATTTGATAAGGTATGGCATGAGGGGCTGCTCTGTAAAATCAAGAAAATCCTATCGTCAGACTGCTATGAAATTCTAAAGTCGTACTTAACAAACCGGCACTTCCAAATCAGACATGGCAGCAGGAAACATGGTCGCTACTTTTGCCGATGACACGGTAGTTCTTACATCTCATACCGACGCAAATCTGGCATCCCAATAATTACACACTCACCTTAATAAAATACAGAGCTGGTGTACTAAGTGGCGCATAAAAAAAATGAAAGCAAGTCAGTGAATGTATCTTTTACTCTAACACGAGGCATATACCACGTGTAACCTTAAATAATCAAGAAATACCACAAGCTGACAGTGCTAAATACCTCGGAATACATCTAGACAAGAAGTTGACATGAAAGCCGCATATATCGACAAAGAGTAAACAATTGGGATTAAAGCTACAAACAATGTACTAGTTCTTAGGACGAAAGTCGCCGGTATCCTTGGAAAGCAAATTATTGTTATACAAATCCATGATTAAATCCATATGGACATATGGTATACAACTATGGGCACTGCAAAGACATCTAACATTGAAATACTGAGACGATTTCAATCAAAAGTGCTCAGATCCATTGTAAACGCCCCATGTTATGTTACCAATGAAACTATACGTCGTGATCTCTTAATTCCAACTATTAATCAAGAAATAAAAAAGTTTAGTACGCGCTACTGTGATCAAATTACTGTCACCCTAATCATCTAGTGAAGTGCTTACGGCAGATTTAACAAACAGATTTCTGTAATTTAATAGTTGTGTTGTATCAACTATAGAGCAGTATAGTATATGTTAAATTAGATTTAGAATAATATAGACAAACCAACTACCCAATGTCACTTAGAATGTAGTGTAAAAAAAACCTTCCAATCCACATCATCTGATATATGTTTGAAAACTATTATTAAAGTTAATTTATCATAAGTTACACGATTTCACAAGACGCTTATTAAAATTCTCACCTTAGACAGTCGGGGTTCGTAGTAAGTTTTTCAAAATCTGTGTTCAAATTTAGATTAAAAGCTGTAAGGCGCCACTATGGTCGGGATTTTTCCGTAAAATATTCTTGGGTTAGATCATAAGAATCTTGAATCATCATAGAACACAAGTTCAACGTCCACTCCGTAAATAAGTAACTTAACTTCAAACACCAGACGCAATAAATTCACTTTAAATTGGTAAAGTGCGACAAGGTATGGGTTGCTAAGTTTAATCAGTTTATCTAATATTGAAATAATGAATACACAATGCTTAAAAAAATTTTGAAAAAGTAAAAGTTTAAAATTATCAGCGACGCTAGCTAATGTTTGCATGAAGTAAATATATTTGATAAAGTTCACTCTTTTTATGACTTCCTAAACTATTTGCATTAAATGTCAATTCACTTAAATTTGCGTGGATTAGATCATTAAATTTAATTAAGTTCGATATAATAAACAAGCAATCGATAATTAAACCGGGGTGCTGTATTTAAGATAAGATAGTTATTTTCATTTAAAATAAAAAACTATAAATTCATATTTCTGGTACACTCTGTAAAAAATTAAATGTCATAATATTTCTTAATAGATCAATGTTTCCACTAATTACAAACGGAGTATAGTAACCTCAAAATAAATTTTTGAACTACGACGAAAAATGATATTTATTTTCTAAAAGTACAAATATTTAATAAGTTTAGCTATACGACATGTTTAATAGAACATGGTTGTTTTTCAGAGTAGAAACGAAATCGGCAGTACAAACCATACCATTTCATTTAAAATAAGAAAGATAGGTTATGAACCGCTGTTATAGAACACTCTGTATATACGAAAATATTTTTAGGTTATAGCGTGCTTGAATTCAAGCAACTTTTATATCAAACATTTTTTTCTACTGTGCACAGTTTAGCCGCAAATTCGCTTTGACGAACTAGTGAGCAACCCGGTATGTATATATATATATATATATATATATATATATATATATATATATATATATATATATATATATATCTGTGTTTGTGTGTGCGTGCGTGCGTGCGTGTGTGCGTGTGTGTGTTGGGTGCGTGGGTGCGTGCGTGCGTGCGTGGGTGCGTGCGTGCGTGCGTGCGTGCGTGCGTGTGTGTGTGTACGTAACTATGTATGCGTGCGCGTGTTTGCGTGTGTGTGGGGGGAGGGTTGTGCGTGTATGCGTGCGTGCGTGCGTGTGTATAACGTTAGGGGTTTTAATTTAAGTTTATTATTTCATATTAGGAATATCTCGAATTAATTTTATTCCTCTGTTAAACTTTCAAAATTTAACAATGTTTTTTTTAAGGATAAACGAGCATAGACGTGTACAAAAAGAATTTTTTTTGAGGGGATGCCAGGAAAACATACCGGGTGTAAACGCTAACTATGTCAATTTCTCGTGGGGCGATAGGTGACAGAAATACAAGAATTTCTTTTAAATATAAGCAGTTTTGCATACGTACCGTTTCCGCGATAAAGGGTGCCAAAAACAAATTTTTTACACTTTTGTTGTAAGTTTAGAGTCCCTAACTTCTACACTGCTTGGAAAATTGTCAATTTTAAAGCAAGCTCTGGTTTATCAATGTTTTTACTCAAAATAGGCACTTTTGGTCCAATGCTCTAAAGTCAACCGTTTTCGAGAAAACATCTTTTTATATTGAAAAACATGGTCAATTTATTAAATCTTAAATCTCCATTTCAATAAAGTAATAAAAGGTAAGAATTGCTCAAAATGGCCACCATTCTGTTCGACAGGGAGCGTGTAACGCCAAAACATCGATTCGTGCACTCGATCCAACATATCTGGGTTTTCCTGATTTCATTACCTGCCGCCAGCATTCTTGCTTCCAAGTCTTCAACATTATTAACAGGCGTGGAATTAATTGAACTAAGCAAGGTACCCCAAAAGAAAAAAATCAAAGCGGCCTATCGAACGGTTAGTATACTCTGTATCGAGGTATTGGCGTACTGCAATAGCCGCGTGAGGAAGTGCTCCATCGTGCATAAAACACATTTCCTGCCAAAGATTGAGAGGGACATCTTCTAATAGTTCGGGAAAACATTTCGCAAAAATTTCAGTAGGTTGGTCCATTTAAGCGCCTAGGTAGCTGGTAGAGCCCTACTAAAGCATTTCCAACTAAACCAGACCACACGTTGATAGAAAATTTGTACTGATAACTATTTACATGTATCGCATGGGGATTTTCTTAAGCCCACACATGATTGTTTCTGGTATTGTAAATGCCTTCTCTAGAAAAGGTGGCTTCATCTGTGTACAATATTTGTGTATGAATTCCCGGACCATTGTCAGCACGCTCTAGGTACCACTGACCAAACGCAAGGTGTTGTGGATAATCTGCAGGAAGCAACTGCTGCACTTTTTGCGATAGAAAATTTTCGTGCAAGACTTTCCATGCTGTCTGGTATTTCTCTACGAATGAAACCTTAACAATATTTTTTGCAAAATAAAAAAGTATAAAATAAGAAGAAACTCTTACATTAAGGGCACCTCTCAGACGCAAGTTTCTATCAACTACAACGAACAGTATTCACTCTGGCAAAACTCTGTTTACATCCTGGTACAACCGGCGAGCAGCCATAGGATTACCTCTTGCTATACCATACACTAAATGCATGTCAGCTAATTCAGGAAATTATTCATTACAATAACGACTACAACAGTAGCAGAAGACAGCAATTAATTACTATTTAAATGTCAAATAAGTTGTTTCACAAATTTTCCAAAGTAATATTCACCTTTTTTAAACCTTCTAATTCAATCATTTAAAAAATTAAATTTTAGCGTAGTTCCAAACAAAATTGGTCTGTATTGAACGGACAGTGGTCGTTTCCAGAAATAAATTGAATAGAAAGTTTGCATTTCAAGAATAATCGCGTTGTTTGTTGAATTTTTTAGTGTAGGAAAAATGTAATACGTTAATATCATATTATCAAGATTTAAATTATCAGAATGTGGCCCTTTTGATCAATTCTCACATTAATTTTTTGTTACTTTAGTGAAATGGGTAGGAATTTGATTTAATTCTGTGCTTGTTTTCTAGCAACTACCTAATTTATTCATTGTTTATCTACTTAATGTTGATAACTTGCAAAATTGATAATTTGATAACCCCTTTGATGAAAAATTAATTTCAAGAACTACGTTTGCAAGGCCTAGAGGTTTGATAAAAAATCCATGTAAGTAAAGCAAGTAAGAAAAATGGCTGGAAATTATTTACCTCGACCAATAGAGGGCGTAACTGCTACGAAAAAACATAAAATTCATGCTATCTCGGAAAATTGGGTGATAAGCAGTAGCTATGAAAATTTCATTTGAGAACTTCGATGATACCGCATCATTTCGATTTGCTACATTTTCCCTCTCTCATAATAAGTGAGGGGGAAGCTAATGCGTTTTCCAATGCTTACATTTTAGTATCTGCTGAACCACTCAACGGATTCGAATATTCTTAGTCTCGTTTGAAAGAGCAATTTACAGTCTTTTGAAGAGTGTTTTTTGTTGGAGCGTTTAGTTTTAAACAAATAAACTACAGGGCATTCCCTGCAGCGATTATACGTTTATGTGATTTTTTGAAAAAAACTAAATAGAACAGTACCATTTATTTGACAGACCGTTACGCGGCTTAAAATTACCTAATTTTTAGTGAAAACCCCTTCGCGATAACCACATGCTTTCTCGATTTATATGAGAAAATGTTATAAATTTGAATACCGCAATCGATAACGGGAAACTGGCAACGTGCAGCCGATACAAGCACCTGTAAGAGTTCGTAGAACACGCACCGACGAAAATATTATTAACGTTTTGGCCTACATGTAATACGATCCCACCTTACGCACCACGCTTGGAAGTTCCAAAAAAAATTGCCCACGAGATTCTTAAAAACAATAATATACATCCCTACCACATTGTTTTACATCAGGCATTAAATCATACTGATTATGATCATAGACGCATATTATTGACGGACGAAGCCACTTTCAGTAGCACAGGGAGTGCGAATTTGCGCAATATGCATTATTGATCCGAGCAAAATCCACAAAGGATGCGGCAAGTAGAACAACAAAGTCGCTGGAGTTTGAACGTATGGTGCAGAATGCTGGAAGGAAAAATTATAGGTCCATATTTTTCCTACCAAACCCTTAATGGAGAGAGGTTCTTCAAATTTGTGATCGTTTCTCTTCCACCGATTTTAGAAGACGCCTTCTTGGAAACAAAAAGCGCTTGTGGTTCCAGATTGATGGTTTTCTAGCACATTATGACCGAAACGTGCGGCGGCATTTATGTGAGCACTATTCGAATCGTGTTATTGAAAGACGGAGTCTATTTCCCTGGCTAGCGCGTTCGCTAGATCTTACTTGTTTAGATTTCTACCTATGGGATAGACTGAAAGACTTGGTTTTCCAAGAGAAACCAACAACCAGGGAAAATATGATGGAAAGAATACGAAATGCCATTAGGCGCTTGTCCAGGGCTGAAATTGAAGCAGCGGTTTTTTTCTACCGAAACTAGATTAAATAAATGCATCGAGAATAATGGAAGACATTTTGAAAATTTGTGAGCTATTTCTGGCTAAACTTTCTTTGTGTAGGTATCTAAGATTTTGTGCTTTTGTTTTATTGTTATTACTGATGTTCAGTTGGCCCATTGGCCCTTAAACGCACTTCAAAACCAGTCCCAATCCTGGATAAAGCCAAGGTAACCTCTCCCGATTGCGGTATTCGAATTTTTAACATTGTCTCGTATAAATCGAGAAACGTTGATAATATTTTCCTCGATGCGTGTTCCTCGAACTCTTACAGGTGCTTGAATCGGCTGCACGATGCCGGTTTCCTGTAATCGCCTGACCAATCCTGAAAATACTGAAAACGGTCCAGATAAAGGATAGGAACAACACAAAGGAGAAAGAGATTCAGAGTGGTGTGGAGTTATGAAATACGTACACTATGGGGAGGGGGGTGGAAACTTTTACTTAATTTATAAAAATCCACTCCCATTTAAAAAAATGACCGCCATGATGAAATCTCTAAAGTAGCGGCATCTACAATTAAATTGATAATGTCATCATCTTTCCCCTTCAAAGCCATAAAACTTTTGTGTAAAGCATTTTTGGAAAAAAACTGCTTCTTTTCGAGATATTCGCGTGTATCACTAAAATGGTCTGCCTGTATATATATATATATATATATATATATATATATATATATATATATATATATATATATATATATATATATATATATATATATATATATACATATATAGGGTGTCCCGTAAAGAATGGGCCATAGTTGTTAGGTAGTTTCCTTGGGTTAAAATAACCCCATTTATGCCAAATTGCCTTAGTCCATGGAATTCTGCTAGTTAACATTTCTGGCTGGTCATTTTATTTTCCGTAAAAAAGGTACTGTTATTGTATATCGCTTAATGGTTCCACTTTAGAGGAAAATGCACTTAAAGTGAACTCTGCAGAACGTACATATTTCATTTACATCAAATTTAATGCCAATTTAATGTAGTAGATATCCATCACAAAATCGTAATTCTGGTTTGACTTCTCATAAAATAGCTTTGGTGTGTTTTTACGTTGCTTTGTTTTAGATCTAGTTGAAGTTGGTTCGTCCATTAGCATTCGGCGAATATCTCGCCAAGCAATATCAACTGTTTTGCACGAACAGCAACTACACTCGTACCATTGATTTTTTGGCAAGAGCGAATTTTTCTAACTGGATATGAAGCCATCAACGACGTGATCAATCTTTTATAAACAATATTTTGTTTACGGATGAGGTAACATTTAGCAAAAGAGGGATGTTTAACAGCAGAAATTGCCATATCTGGTCTGAGGAAAACCCAAACTCATAAGGGAACGTCATTTTCAACACGAATTTAATATTAATATTTGGTTTGGGATAGTGAACGATTCTTTTATAGCTCCTTTTGAACTTCCAGCTGAACTGAATAACCTGAGTATCTAAACTTCCTTCAGCATAGTTGTTTAACCTGCTGGAGGAAGTTCCTTTAACCGTTCCTCGTGAGATGTGGTTTCTTAAACACGGCGCCCCTGTCCATTATCCTCTCGCGATGCAAAATCACTTAAGTAATGCATTCCCGCATCCTTGGATTGGAGGAGGAAGTGAACATCGTTGACCTCCACGACGTCCTGATTTGAATCCATAGGACCTTTTCTTCTGGGGGTACATAAAAACTTTTATATATTCTGCTGCTGTGATTAATACAAGAGCTGAATTATATAAAAAATTATTGCACCTGCAAATGCAATTAGTAATCTGCATCCATCGTTAATTTTTTGAAAAGATGCCAAAGATGTATTGGGGCGAATGGCGGACATTTTGAGAATATCATTCATCATTATTAAATATCCAAGTGAAATGTGTACATTCTGCACAGTTCACTTTAGCGAAATACAATAAGAGGATCTTTTTGTAAAGAAAATAAAATGACCTTACAGAAATGTTAACAGGTCTTTCAAAATCTTTATCCACAAAAAAGTACAGCAGAAACCAAAAGCATGAGTAAGGTGTTGGTGGCGCTCTTTATCTTTTACTTAGAAAGTAAACAGATATTCATGTTTGTCTACCCAAAGGACTACGCTGTACCAAGTTTAAACAAGATATCTTTAAAAATGCGACAGCTATAAAAAAAGTGAAATAAAAAAAGGGGACGTTTGCCCAGGTCATTTTATACAATAAAGTTCCTATAAACATAGGTCCGCAAATGCTTCGTTACCGATCTACAGCGTGTTGAAGTTTAATTTAAAAAAACAGTCAAAATTAGATTTTTCCAAAACGGCTTGAGATATTATAATGAAATATTACGCGTGTCGATAGCTGTGAGAGACGCATACTTTGCAATACAACACGATGTTTCAATCGTACCATTGGCGCAGGTATTGGCCCGTCACAGGTTATTTTTCAAGAAAAAAAGTAGGATGCCGCTGATTTCTCTAAAAATAAGAAATACTTTTTAATTCTTTGTTCAATTGTGAAGAAAAAAGCTCTCTTGTCTTTTTATCGTACTACGTACCGTTTTTGAGTAACAAAAACATTTTAGTGCATGTCCATTTATCATGCGTACATAAAATATTTTTAAACATTCATGTATTATTCACTGACGTATCACTGACATATTGAATGAGTCTCGTGATTAATAATTTTGTATGTGTCGAATTTGTTGAAGTTCCTTATCATGAATCGCTATACGAATGCCGAGATGACCGACATGCACTACATTTATGGACTTGCTGATGGGAATGCATTAGAAGATAGGCGGTTGTATACTGAAAAATTTCCGGGCCGTATTGCTCCTAATAGAAAAATTTTCGAATGTATTCATCGGCGTCTTTATGAAACAGGCACATTAAGGCGAAATGGATGAGCAGGAAGGCCAAGGACAGCAAGAACGGTAGAGCTGGAAGAGAATGTGCTGGACATGATTGAAGAAGATCAAGGTACTTCTACTCGAAAAATTGCTTACGCTTTGGATGTAAGTAATGGGACTATTTGGCACATTCTTAAGGAAAAATTGTTGTATCAATTCCATATACAACGCGTTCAAGCACTTCTTCCTGCTGATTTTCCTCCTCGCATTGCATTCTGTCAATGGCTTTTGCACAAAATGGTTCAAATCCCTCAACTCCTGATGTTGATTCTGTTCACCGATGAAGCGAGTTTTTCAAGAAATGCAATACGGAATTTCCATAATAACCATGTTTGGTGTGAAGAAAATCCAAATGAAATTGTTGAAGATCGTTTTCAACATCAGTTTTCTTTGAACGTTTGGATTAGGATTGTGGGTGACTGCCTAATTGGACCGGTATTTCTACCCGGGAGACTTACCGGAGAGGTGTATCGCAACTTTTAGAAAAACACGTCCATGGATTTCTGGAGGACGTACCATTAGCAATTAGAGATGCAATATGGTATATGCACGATGGCGCACCAACCCACTTTAGTCAAGTAGCTCGTGATTTCTTAACACAAGCATACGGAAATCGTTGGATTGGCCGGGGTAGACCTTCCTTTTGGCCTCCATGATCCCCGGACTTAAATCCCCTTGATTTTTTCCTGTGGGGCCATTTAAAGTCCTTGGTGTTTGCTACTCCATTGGAAAACGTAGAAAACTTAAGAAATCGAATCATTGCTGGGTGCAACTCAATTAAAACAGATCCTGGTGTATTTGAGAGAGTTCGCCAGTCAATGAGGAGAAGATTGGATTCTTGCATCCGAGCTCGAGGTGGTCACTTTGAACAGTTTTTGTAATTTTTGGTTGGTAAAATTTTTGGTGAAATATTTGTTTTTGGCTTTGAATGATACCCTTGATTTTTAAAAATTTATTTCTGTAATAAATGCACATGCACTAAAATGTTTTTTTTACTCAAAAACGGTACGTCGTGCGATAAAAAGTCAAGAGAGCTTTTTTCATCACAATTGAACAAAGAATAAAAAAATATTTTTTATTTTTAGAGAAATCAGCGGCATCCTACTTTTTTCTTAAAAAATAGCCTGTGACGTGCCAATACGCGCGCCAATGGTACGACTGAAACATCGTGTTGTATTGCAAAGTATGCGTCTCCCACAGCTATTGACACGCGTAAAATTTCATTATGATATCTCAAGCCGTTTTGGAAAAATCTAATTTTGACTTTTTTTAAATTAAACTTCAACACGCTGTAGATCGGTAACGAAGCGTTTGCGAACCTATGTTTATAGGAACTTGTGTGTGTGTGTGTGTGCGTGTGTGTGTCTAATAAATGATCACATTCTATAACATTGATTATAGGAGGATATTACGATATTATACAATGGTAACTTTTTTTTTTGCTTTTCCAGCAACATTTACATGTAAACGATCAAATCCAGACATAAACAATTGCTTAAAGTTTGCAATTGAAGAATCACTGAAAGTTTTTGGAAGAGGTATTTATAATATTAGACTTTTAAATATATTTTAATAATGTACTGTTTTAGGTATTCCAGAATATAATATTCCATCAATGACGCCGATTAAAGTTTCTAAATGGACTGTAGAAAAGGGGGATCTACTTTCTTTCGACCAACAATACTCTAACATCGAATTACACAATTTTACCGCTTCACAGATCAAAAATGTTATGTAAGTACAAAAATAACATCTTCAATTAGACTAATGGACTATAAAATAGCTTTTAATCAGTGACATCTCAAAACCACAAAGAATAGAATGAACATGAAAGCGTTAAAATATTAGAAATGAAAATAAAAATCGAATTTTTAACTTGAAATATTGCCGTGGTTACTATGTAAATCTGTGTTAAAAACAAGTTTCAAAAACTAAATTTTTATCGCCAAGTTTAAGACGAGGTGCGACGAAGTCTTATAAAGCGCGTTTTTTCGTTTCTTCTATTTTGCTTATATCAAATTAAATAAAAAACAGAAAATCAGATTTAAAAATTTATATATACTGTACATATACAGGGTGTCCCGTAAAGAATGGGCCATAGTTCAGAGATAGTTTCGTTGGGTTAAAATTACCCCATTGAGGCCAACTTACCTTAATCCAATTCTGCTTCCTTAAAGAGTTGTGACCTTTTAAGGACGGATTTTTTATTTTGCTTTTTTTATAGCTGTCGCATTTTTAAAGATATCTTGTTTAAACTTGGTACAGCGTAGTCCTTTGGGTAGACGAACATGAATATCTATTTACTTTCTACGTGAAAGATAAAGAGCGCTACCAACACCTTACTCATGCATTTGGTTTCTGCTGTACTTTTTTGTGGATAAAGATTTTGAAAGACCTGGTAACATTTTTGTAAGGTCATTTTATATTCTTTACAAAAAGTCCTCTTATTGTATTTCGCTAAAATGAACTGTGCAGAATGTACACATTTCACTTGCATATTTAATTATGATGAATGGTATTGTCAAAATGTCTGCCATTCGCCCCAATACATCTTTGGCATCTTTTCAAAAAAATTAACGATGGATGCAGATTACTAATTGCATTTGCAGGTGCAATAATTTTTTGATATAATTCAGCTCTTCAGCAGAACATATAAAAGTTTTTACGTACCCCCAGAAGAAAAGGTCCTCTGGATTCAAATCAGGACGTCGTGGAGGCCAACGACGTTCACTTCCTCCTCCAATCCAACGATGCGGGAATGCATTATTTAAGTGATTTTGCACCGCGAGAGGATAATGGACAGGGGCGCCGTGTTTAAGAAACCACATCTTACGACGAACGGTTAAAAGAACTTCCTACAGCAGGTTAAACAACTATGCTGAAGGAAGTTTAGATACTTAGGCTATTCAGTTTAGCTGGGAGTTCAAAAGGAGCTATAAGAGAATCGTTCACTATCCCAAACCAAATATTAATATTAAATTCGTGTTGAAAATGACGCTCTCTTATGAGTTTGGGTTTTCGTCAGACCAGATATGGCAATTTCTGCTGTTAAACATCCCTCTTCTGCTAAATGTTGCCTCATCCGTAAACAAAATATTGCTTATAAAAGATTGATCACGTCGATGATGGCTTCATATCCAGTTAGAAAAATTCGCTCTTACCAAAAAATCATCTGGCAATAAATTTTAGGCTGGTGTGTAATGGTACGGGTGTAGTTGCTGTTCGTGCAAAACAGATGACATTGCTTGGCGAGATATTCGCCGAATGCTAATGGACGAATCAATTTCAACTAGATTTAAAACAAAGCAATGTAAAAGCACACCAAAGCTATTTTATGAGAAGTCAAACCAGAATTACGATTTTGTGATGGATATCTACTACATTAAATTGGCATTAAATTTGATGTAAATGAAATATGTACATTCTGCAGAGTTCACTTTAAGTGCATTTTCCTCTAAAGTGGAACCATTAAGCGATATTCAATAACAGTACCTTTTTTACGGAAATTAAAATGACCAGCCAGAAATGTTAACTAGCAGAATTCCATGGACTAAGGCAAGTTGGCATAAATGGGGTTATTTTAACCAAAGGAAACTACCTCTCAACTACGGCCCATTCTTTACGGGACACTATATATATATATATATATATATATATATATATATATATATATATACATATACATATATAAATATTTCAATACCGTCGTATATAGGGTCTTTATGTGCACATTTTAAAATTACTTTGGTATATACAGGGTGTGTCAACAATAAGATACATATCAAACATATGACTTTTTAAATTGAACATCCTGTCTTTTTTCTCATTTTTGAATCCTAGAGGCTAAAAAAAGTTTAGTTACTGTTATTGTTGTCAAATGTCCCGTACGCCCAGTAGATTGCAGATTTTCGTTCGCAGCTGCCATGATTTTGTAACGGGCAATAAATGTTAACATTTTGTTTTCCCAGCCAACTTTTTTTTGCTTAATTTTAATATAGGAATGGACGTAATGTTATGTGAAAGAGAAAATGATCTTTTACAGAGGAACTATGATAGATAGGTATAAGGAACCCTAATACAGATTGAAAGCCAACTTATATCCCCATCCAATTGTGCTATCAAATAAAGGGTGTTCTATTTAAAATAAAAAAGTTATTTGACATAAAAGTTTATCAAGTTAAAAGTAAATTTTATAACGCCCTGTATAATATTTTTGCACTATCTTCATATGTCATTTAAACCTTATTCTTATGGTAAAACAGTCATGTCAGCTGCAAATGAAAATTTGTAATCTACTGGGCGTACGGGGCATTTGATTGTGAGTCTGTATTTTTTAAAAAATGGGAACCATAACAGTAACTAAACTTTTTTTTAGTCTCTAGAATCCAAAAATGAGAAAAAATACAGGATATTAAATTTAAAAAGTTATATGTTTGATATATATCTTATTGTTGACACACCCTGTATATACCAAAGTAATTTTAAAATGTGCACATAAGGACCCTATATGTGACGGTATTGAAATATTTTCAATATCGCTTTAAACGATATATATATATATATATATATATATGGGGTGTCCCGTAAGGAATGGGCCATAGTTGAGAGGTAGTTTCCTTGGGTTAAAATAACCCCATTTATGCCAACTTGCCTTAGTCCCTATATATGATTGTATTGAAATATTCTCACAAATGGATGTTGATTTTCTAGACGATTTTTCGTTTCTGATTCTGTATGCTGAAGCATAATTTTTTTGGAAACTTCTCACTTAAAGTAATACTTGGTTAAGTAAAAGCATTACTAACGCTTTTAAAAGGTGGATATAATTGAAATTATTCATTCGTCCACATCTTCGGTTTTCGAATATAAAAGCATTCAATACTAATTATTTACATATAAAGACACCTCAATCGAAATTACGTTGAACGTTCACTACCGGCTCGTTTGTCACCTGTAAGAGCATTTCCGTACTACCTACGTTTCTAACGGCATCCCTTCTAAAATTTTCTGCCCACATTTTATTGTTACGTTACATCCAAAGTACATGATTAGCGCTGGAAGGTGTAAGAGCATTGCTGATATCCGTGACCATATACGTGAAGGCTGCTAGATCATTGGAATAGTACCGGAAGGTACTTTCATCAGTAAAGGTCAGATCACAAAATTCTTTTATCTAAAACGATAAATATATATATATATATATATATATATATATATATATATATATATATATATATATATATATATATATATATATATATATATATGTGTGTGTGTGTGTGTGTGTGTGTGTGTGTGTGTGTGTGTGTGTGTGTATGCCACATTATAAAATTAAAATCTAAAAACTTATCAAATTGACATAAAACATTTAGGTAACTAAGATCAATTGTAAATTTTCTAAAATGTGATCATATTTGGAGAGCAAATTTTCTAAATCTTTTTTATTATAACAAACAATTTTTGGATTCATCTTAATATATAACATTTCTAAAAAGATATTACCAACAAACGTGTGGATGTGCAATGTGATCACCAATTACTGCTACAGTTGCTAATTTGGTAATGGAACATTTAGAAGATGTTTGTTTGGGACAACTTAGTTTTAGACCATCCTTTTATTTTCGGTATGTTGATGACATTTTATTAAGTTCATCAGAAAACAAAATTTAAGAAGTTTCACATGTGTTTAACTATAGAATTAGAGAAAGAGAAGAAGACACAATGATTGTTAGAAATAATTTAATTTTAATTGGTTGGTTTCACAAATCTATTCATAGTTGGAGAGATACAGGGCGTTTAAAAAAGACATGTCAATATTCAAGGGGGTGATTCCTGAGGTCATACTAAGAAATAAATTTCCTATAAATATTGGTCCGGAAACCGTTCGTTTACAAGATACAGGGTGTTGGTTTTATTATTTATTATTTCCTGGTTTTTCCTAAAATTTTTAAGATATCCTTTTAACATTTGGAACGCTTATTACTCTTCAGGAGATCAATATTTTGATTATGTTACCGATATTGAATATCTACAGGGTGATACATTTTGGGTGTCACGTTCACTTTCTGCCCCCTAAATGTTGTTTGGTTACGCCATTGATCTTCAGCGATCAAGGATGTGTTCCTCATTCGATTTGGAAACTTTGTTATCTCTTGCATTTTTCCGGGAAAGCATAGATTTCGAGATAAATGCGAAACTGTGACATAAAAAACGGACATTCTGTCTCCTACCCTCGTAAATGTATCACCCCGTAGATATTGTGTATTAGTAATTTTTCTTGGCTCTTGAGT
This sequence comes from Vesta saturnalis, assembly GCA_036346205.1. Classification (NCBI taxonomy): domain Eukaryota; kingdom Metazoa; phylum Arthropoda; class Insecta; order Coleoptera; family Lampyridae; genus Vesta; species Vesta saturnalis. Next base: position 972,791 of record JARFJB010000786.1, read on the forward strand.
TTTCAGCGGATTATGCTTACTTTCCAAAATAAAAAATAAATGGCAATCTAATGCAAGTACCCTCACAAAAACGAGCATGACACATTCAATTAAATAATCTGTAATCTTAACAGGTGTGGAATAAATAATTCACCCACTTAATGATTAATACTTCTAGCGTAGAGCTATAATCAGCTATCGAAAATAATAGACCACTAGAATATTTTATGCCACCTTGCTCATCGGTAGATTAATAGATCCAGGTTCAGTAACATTGGATTTGCTTATTAACAAAAACAGAATTGCTTAGATATTTTCGCTTTACAAAAAAAAAGGTGTTGCTTCAAACCTGAAAATAAATAATGTAATCTCGGACGCCAATTTGTTTTTAAGGAACAAATAAACCTTAAAAATAGAAGAGTCACAAAAAACCCTTGAAAATAACAAGCAAAAAATTATGACAACAAGGAGTTTTGTTATGATACTTAATTTGATTGTAGGGATGATCTCTTAAGAACTAATGTTAGTGATTCTTAATTAACTGCCTTAAACTAAAATGTTAATTAATTAACAATATGAAATACCTGAAGTAATTTCTTTCACATTTTGGGTGTCACTGGAACTTCAGCAGATAAGGAAATGCTGTCGATTCATCACTTTAAATTTATTGCGCAATTTTGATGGAAGTTAAAGCAAACATCAGATTGATATGCTGGTAATTCCAAATATATAGAAATTTCTTTACAAACCTCCAAACTGATTTGATTTTGTATGGTTCAAAGTAAAATTTGGCAATTGAAATCCCACCTTGCAGCAGCAAAGGCTATTGCATCATCTTGCAACGTTAACGTTAAAATAAAATTTAACCCAAAGTAAAAATGAGTGGTAAGAGTATAAGCAAAATTGCCATATAAATGTGGCGCTCTTAATAAAAAATTTAAACAAAGCGAAAATGGCTTCTACTTAAACACGTAGTTCAAGCAATGAATGAAGGACGCTCAAAGTAACCGTGCGCAATGGCCGAAAATAACTCGAAGTGCGGAAAGGGATGTGTAGACGTATAACACTTGAAATAATTTATTAAAACTAAAACATTTTTATGCCAATAAGGTATTCAACTAACGCTACACGAAATGCACTTAAGTTGCCAATGTGGACGTAAATTTTAAACATACATAAAAAGGTTTGTTACAAATCCATTTTGTTTTTTACGCGGAAAGACGCAAAAAAATGTTTTTGATTCATTTTAATTTGTATAGCGAACAGTATAAAAATTTATTTACCTTATGAGAATATTTGCAACAATCGTGGGAGTTAAATAAATTACAAGTTTAATTGTGAAATATTAGTGAATTAAATTCAGAGCATACAAGCAAATAAATTACATACAGTAATAGTGGAAATATTTAAGTTATCGTAAGTACTTTTACAAGTTCACAAAAAAAACAAATTTAAATATTTGCAAGAATGACCAATGTTTTATTTCCAAATATTACAAAAACTGTTCAAAGTGACCTCCTCCAGCTCGAATTCAGGAGTCCAATCCTCGTCTTATCGATTGCCGAACTCTCTCAAAAATACCAAGGTCATTTCGTATCGCATAACATCCAGCGATTATGCGATTTCTTAAATCATCCTCGCCTTCAATAGGAGTTGCGTACATCAAAGACTTCAGATAGCCCCATAGGAAGAAATTGAATGGGTTAGGTCCGGCAATCGTGCAGGCCATAAATTAGGTCCACCTCGGCCAATCCAACGATTTCTGTATGTTGCTATTAAAAACTCTCGGTCCACCCTACTAAAAATGCGGTAGTGCACCATCATGCATAAACCACATTCTATGTAGTATTGCTAATGGTACTTCTTTCAAACAATCAGGAAGCGTATTTTGAAATAAGTTATGGTATAGCTCTCCGGTCAGCCTTCCTGGTAGAAATACTGGACCAATCAGGCAGTCACGCACAATCGCAGCCCAAACGTTCAACGAGAATTAATGCTGGAAACGACGTATCTCGTGTGTATTCTCGTCAGCCCAGACATGGATGTTGTGAAAATTTCTTCGAGAACAACTCGCTTCGTTGGTAAAAAGAATCAAACACAATAGTTGACGGATGTCAATCAATTCCTGCAAAAGCCATTGGTAGAATGCAACACGAAGTGGAAAATCGACAGGAAGCAGTTCTTGAACGCGTTGGATGTTATATGGGTACAACAAATTTTCTCTAAAAATG
>JARFJB010000786.1:980000-990000 GCA_036346205.1 Vesta saturnalis
AAGTATTACAACATTTTCGGAATTTCTGATTAATTTTTGTATCTAAAAATGGTACACTGAGATCAATTTATTGTTCAATCGTAAACTGAAGGTTAGGATCATATGAATTAAATATTTTTAGAGTTAATTTGGATTTATCTGATGGAATACTACAAATTATGTCATCAACGTATTTTATTAAAAAAGGTAATTGGAATGGTGATTTAGATATAACATCAGAAAGAAGATCGTCCATTACATAATGTGATATAATAGGACTTACTTTAGAACCCATTGGAGTTCCAAAAATTTGTTTATAAAATTTATTATTAAAAGAAAATGTATAGTACATAATGAAAACATGCAAGACCTTTCGTTGCGCAACGTGCAGAGTATAATATGATTTATATTCATATCAACCCATTGCGATAGATGGAGTTGAAAAGGCTACTAATTATTACATACGGATTTAACGAAACTATTACTAAACTTATTAATTTTCCGTGTTTTTGTGTTTTCGCTTTCAAAAAATAGTATATATACCCCAGGAGAGAATACTATTTTTTCCTCGATGTTTTGTAGCCCTCGGGCTTTGCCCTCGTGCTGCCAACAACATCTCAGGAAAAATCATGCATTTCCCTCCCTCTATGTATAATATATTATTATGTGCTATGGATAAATTTGTTGTTTTAACATTTAGTATCTTTTACATACTTGTAATAATAGATTTATATTATACTTATATTGTTTTAGTTCAAACATTAGCGACGAAAAGATGTTGCTTGATATTATATGTTTTATTGAAATTATGAGCGTTAATGCCAATTACGATTACGAAAATGCTATTTTGGGTGGTATCGATATTAGTAGTAAAGGAAATATAAGCTACACATACTGTAAGTTTCTCAAATGATTACTAAAATATAATTAATAAGTGTATTTTTTAGATGGACGTGAATTCTACGTGAACTTTACAGGGGAGGTAACCAAAAAAGGAGGCATTCAATATGTTTTAATCACAGATGTAATGCTTGATATAACAAAGCTAAACAAAGTAGTACTTAATTTTGTGTCAGAAAATTCTTCAATTGGAGATACAATGTCAAAACTTTTTACGGAACACTGGAAAGATCTTGTCAGTGATGATAGAGACGGTTATGAATTAATGTACGCAACTGCTTTAAAAGTTATTGCTAACTCTGTGCTTTCTATTATTCCTTATGATAAACTGATTCCTAAGTAAAGTCTGTGTAAAATGGTTGTTGGCTACTGTTAACCACAACTTTTAAAAATAATTGAATAATTGATTGAAGTCAACAGTCTGGGATCTATCCATTTACTCATCTGCTTAAGGTTCTTAATGTTAATAACGGTGATTTTATTTAACATGATAACAATACATTGATACTTCGTGTTTGAATACGTTTTTATTACACCGGCGTACGCTTTCTCTTTGGCTAATTCCGGAAACATTTTTTTCTTAAATATTATAAACTTCTGTAGTAAATAGTAATTAGAAATAAAGTTTTATTATTATCTAAGATATTATTCTAATATTTCCTGTCAAATCTCGAAATCGTGTCCCATGTTACAAATCGCTGTCTCAACGTTATATATGTCATGCTCTGTGAGACACTACCATTCTTTAACTTCTTGGCCTATCAATAGACAAATTTAAGAATATAAGTAATGTTTAAAAATATTGACCTGATGATGTGAAGAAAAAGAGTATAACCGGAGCGCTCCCAGTACTTCTCTGACAATCAGAACTCCAATCACTGAGCGAGTCGTGAGTTTTTCCATAATATGTTTTCAATAGGGTGGAGTTTCTTCTGGTTATATAATACGTGTGAGAGGGTTTTTCTAATTCAAAACCTTTTTCACCTGTATTGACATGTGTATGAATCCGTAGTTTTCCAAACATTTTCAGTGTTAACATGAGACGTGCACGAGGATCGATGTTTATTCGTCAGTAAAAATTCAGAGTAGGTATGATTAATTTTATTTGTTATTTATACTAACTTAGAATTTTAATAATATGTGGTGCGGTAGCTATAATAACTAGCTGTAACCGATTTTAATCAGGCTCTATACTTAAAGTTACTTTCAAATTGTCTCCGTTTTTTTAAATTTTAGTAGAGAAATTTTTTAGAGGGCACCATATCGAAAAAAGTAAAAAAAAGTTATAAAGATAATTAAACTTTTGGATAAGTTTTCTTCCTAAGTATCTTTGTAGGGTAATAATTAGGCGCGAAATCAAAAAAGTCCTTAAAGTAACTTTTATCTATATCAGAAACACTCTCAACTTTAAAGCAAACACTACAGGCATTTTTTAAAGGTAATATAATTTTAAATAAGTTTCTCTTATAGAAGGTTTCAATGTAAAACTAAATAAACCTTGAAAATTAATTTAAATACCTGAGGTGAAACAATTAACTTTTAATGTAGCCTTGATTTTATTTTATTATTGACTAATAAAACTTCAGTGTTTGATTATATAGATTTGTATGAAAATGGGTATTTTGTTGCTTTCAAAGATTATTAGTATGTTTAATGTTTAATTGACTTGATAATCATTTATTTAATTTAATAAGTATATAGTTGGGGATAGAGTTCAATTGAATTTTGTTGGCAAATAAAAATAATACATTTAACCTGTTAATTATAAATTGAAATATTAACGTGAAATCATAAAAATTATTTTCACACAAGGAAATGTTCGTGTGTAAAATGTAATAATTCTTTGCAATTATTTGGTTTAACGTGTAACAGACTTCTATGGAATTTGCAAAATGTACGCATGCGTTGCATCCTTGCTAAACTAAAATATGTGTAACTTGTCAAAATTCCAACAACCATCTTTACTTAGTAAGTACCATTTTGATTTTCTTTAAATTAGAATTATTATATTTATGATTACCCTTGTTCATTACCTTTCCAGATATTGATACACGTCGTCGCACAACAATTATACACAAATTAAAAAAAAAACATAAATACAAGACATCAAAACGATAATCAATGCAATTTGTTAGGTTATGATAATAAAATAAACTCACATGTGTTGTTGAATTTTCCATTAAATGGTCACCTTAAACTTGTTCCATGTTAATATTGGATGTAAACTTCATTTCATCTAACGATGTTACTGCCTTCCTGTTGAAAATGGTACTGCTTAATTTCATAAATTCATCCAGCTTCACTAACTTGTGATGTCTTCTTTGTGATAAATACGTTGCACTTGGGTAAGATGCTCATTTACTTTTATAATTGCACTTTTATTTTAATTGAATATTTATTTAACTATTGATTTAAATCTTCACTAATTTTCCGGATTAATCTTGTAATTTATTCTTTCATAACATTTTATAATTGCTAACACTTTTATTTTAGATACTAATTTGAAGTTAAAATTATTTTATAATCTCAATCACTTTTGAGAAAAATAAACATCACATCCAAAAATAACAGAAGAATTTTATTTAAATAAAAAAAATGCACATCAACCGATGTTGGACAAGATTTCGAAATGAAACAAAACAATAGTGTCGAAAATTATAACCGGTAGTCTTAGTTTTAAAAATTATTATTTGTTATATCGATTGTTTCTGAAATCTCAGACTCTACCTTAATCGATAATATTTACGAAAATTTTAACTTACATGTTAAAAAATTCACTATTAGCACTATGATTTGTTAGCAACAAAAGGATTAAAAGAATAAAAAAAGAGAGTGACAAATCAGGATACCATGGATACCAAAGCTTTCAATTTTTTTTAACATTACATACAATAGATCCCTGCATTCCATTGGTCTAAACAAAAAAATTAATTTAACTAAAACATAAATTATGCCATAACTTTTTCAATTCAATTCGGATTTGCTTTTTAAATGCATTTTTGAATTCAGGAAAAAAGTCTGTATAAATAGACACCTCACATGCTATACTTTGCTTCATCAATTTAGCTTCTGACAATTTTATACCTAAAATTACTAATATCTAACAAATTTTATATTTTACAGCTAAACTGATGACATATTCAGCTTCTGTATAAAAAACTTTATAGGAATACACTTATTTCAAAACATTTTACATAATTTTAGCAAAATTTCTTTAATACCTTAATTTTAGGTACTTAACCTAACTTTTCTAAAGTTATGTTTAAATTACATATTTAATGTTAATTTCTTTGTAAAAATAAGGGAAACCTATATGCTTTTATAATTTATTCTGAACTTATCTTGTCCTAAATAAGCTATAAATTTGTAAAATTCTTAAATTTTGTACTTAACCTAACTTTATATAATTTAATCTAACTTTGCGTTTTAAACGGTTATATCACTTGCAATGTTTACCTAACTTGTTTCTATATATGTCTCTAACACAATCACTGTTCATCTATACTCTACAGTTTCTAATTTTGTACTTTCATACTTTCATAATGTTAACTTATTTTGTAAGTTTTTGTACACAAATTGTATGTATATTGTTAATTTCACATTGCACATATGTTGTTCATGTTCTTAGATATGTTTATAAGGCACTTTAACTTCTTAAGCACTTTTGAAACACTTAGTCTATAATCTACCAACATAATGTCTTCGTACCATAACCCTTTTTATAGTTCGCAGAGTTTCTATGCATTGTACCAATTATTATACATGTTCTACACATTAGTATTATTGTATTTCATGTAATCAATATCTGTTATGTGTTTAATTGCTTAATTATGATGATTTATATGTGAAATTTCTTATTTATCTTTAACACACTAATATGTATCGTGTTGAACTTTTTAACATGCTACTGCCATAGCTCAATGCTTTTATGAATACATCATTTTGCAAACCCTGTAAAACCTGTTTTGTTGTATAAAAACCATCTGTTTATATTCGTATACTATATTTTCCTCATAACAAACTGTATAACTTCTTCAACTTTATTTGAACTTGCATACTATCTAATATTAGAACTCGATAAAACTCCACCCCTCTATTACACCTATTTATAACCATCGCAATATATATATATATATATATATATATATATATATATATATATATATATATATATATATATATATATATATCATACTCGTCTTCTACTACATCTAAATGGCTTATATTAGAAAAAATATTAAAATGGAGCAATAAAATGCTTGCTAGACAGCACATTTTAAAAATATTTTCACAAATACAGGGCGGCCCATAAGTCCACGACAACAAAACTTATATATTTTTTAGTGAACCACCTAATACATTATTCCAGATTTGAATACTGCTTGCTTCGTACATTACCTCCATAAAATTTCAGTATCTTTCAAAGATATGACAATTTCTTTGTCTGAATGTGTTAATCACTCTGTATCTTTGAAGAACGAACGAAATTAATTATTATTTGTAGTAGGATATTTTATGTGTATGGTCTGTCTTACTTTTATACAGATGGCTACACGATATATCGATAGTCGTACACAGATGGTCCAAAACGAGAATCGCAGATTTTCTCGAAATTTTTAAACGGAACACCCTATATTTTTCATCGGCATGGGATAGCTTTTATTAAGCAACCCAAATCCACCCGTTCTTTAGTTAAATTCGTCTTTATCCGTTATTAATCAAAACTAGGCGTAAAAGTTATATTTGTTGAAGGCAATACCAGTGTATTTGATTCCTACTGGGTGTGCAATAAAGACGCAACGTCGCTTATATTTGTATTTATACTGATGTTTCAAAGCTTCAGAGTTATTCATCAAAATCTGTTATTAGACATAGAAAACTTATGAACAGTTTATTTCAAAATTATTGTGACATCGTTAACATAAGTATAAACAAACCTTTGATATCAATTAGCATTTAAATATTTTTAAATTGAAATCTGTGTTCCATATGTCTTCCCTTTTCTTGGAGACACAACTGAAGGCGGGTTTCAAAAGACTTTGCCACTCTCTTTAACACGTCGGGCGTAATACTCTCAAACGGGCTTCTTATTCTTTGTTACATATTTTCTAGTGTAGTTGGCGGCTCTGGGTAAACGATTTCCTTACACATCCCCACAAAAAGAAATCCAGTTTAGTTAAATCGGCGGATCGGGGTGGCCAGTTATACGGCCCTCCTCTGCCAATCCAACGATTTGGAAGGAAACATTAAGTTGATCACTCTGCACAAAATATCATTTAAATATTAAAATTTGTTGTAAATGGTAATACTAGTATTAGAAATCTATGTCTAATAACAGATTTTGATGAATATATTTGAAAGTTTAAAACATATCAGTGTAATTACAAATATAAAAGATGTGGCGTACTTTATTCCGTGCCCAATTGGAATTAAACATCCAGGCGTTCCCTTCAAACGATACTACTTTTACGCCTAGTTTTGATTAAAATAACGGGTACTTTCTGATAAAGACGAATTTAACTAAAAAACGAGTGGGTTTGGGTATAGGGGGTGCTTAATAAAATTGACAGAGTAGAAAATAAGTTATCTCATGCCGGTGAACAATATAAGGTGTTCCATTTGAAAATTTCGAACAAATCTACGATTCTCGTTTTAGACCACACTGTATACGACTTCCGATATTTCGTGTATCCATTCTGTATAAAAATAAATTAGACCACGTACATAACATATCCTAAATAATAATTAATTTCGTTTGTTCTTGAAAGATACAGAGTGATCAACACATGTCCATACAGACAAAGAAATTGTCATATCTTTGAAAGCACTAGGTATAAGATGCTGACCTTTTGTTAAGATAATGTGCGAAGCGAGGAGAATCGGCCTTGGGGGCTGGGATAGAATACAAGATATTCAATTAATCAATCTTGGTCTCATGCAAGCGAAGTACGGGGAGAGGGTGGTTGTGGAACTGGGGGAATTTAAATTTTGCTGCTATTCAAATCAAATTAATCTCAAGCACCACGAATCAAAAAGATTTTATTAAGTCAATCTCATCATCGATACGTGGACTGTCCTTGGAAATGGAATGATGATCACGTTCTTTGCGCCATGATCAAAAAATCCCCCTAATTAGGTTACACTTATTTTTAAAAGCAGATTTGTTTGTTTGTGATGCCATCTAGTGGTGTATTTTTAAAACTAGCGAATGTCTTCTGTAATAGAAGTTGATCGTGCTCGTCTCTCTCTCCTCCTCCAAGCCTCGCGTTTCCCTCGTTTCTCCTGGTTCCTCTCGTTTCTCTCGCTTCTCTCCCCTCTCCATCGTCTCTCTCTTTCACCTCCCTCGCCTGTCTCTCACTCTCCTCTCTCTCTCTTCTCTCTCTCTTTCTCTCTCTCGTCTCTCTCGTTTCTCTGTTCCCATGTTTTAGGTTAGGTCAGTACTCGTACAATATTAGGTTAGATTGATAAACGCATAGTTTAGGTTAGGTTAATACTCCCGCGCAAGTATTAACTGTTACACATATTAGGTTAGATTAATAAACGCATGGTTTTGGTGAGGTTAATACTCGCGCTCGAGTATTAACCTAACCTAAACCATGCGTTTATTAATCTAACCTAATATTGTACAAGCAGACACCTGCGCTTGTTTTATTTAAATTATAGCTAAATCATATTGTAGGAATGGGTGTAAGCACTCGGCAATGTTCGGAAAGGATCGGTTATCTTCGGGGCTGCGGAGTGGGGGTCGCCGAAACAGCCTTCGCTGAAAGTCTCGCGTCGCAAAATTTTACCTATATGACGTCAGAGTTGTTTGCTGTATAGCAATTGATTTGATGTTTGTTAAAGGATTTCTTTTCGCAATAAGCTCCTTGCCGTTATCCATATGTATACTTTGAGGTATCTTTACGCATCTTTGAAAAATTACCGAAAATACGTCAATTATAGAACCTGTAGTTTTCAGCTTCAGAGCTTCTGCCCACGTCATCTTAATAAATACATCGACAACTGTCAGTATATAATTATACCCGTCATTATATTTACTTAGATTTCTCATATCGGAAAGACTCCGCCTGTTATAACTCAAACAAAATGTTAATCATGTTGTACCTGTTACGAGTAAATTTCTTAGTATAAGTTTATGTATAGTGTACGCTTCTTGTTTATATAACCACGCTCTAATATCCTCCCTAGGGGTATGTTTATAAATCTAAGCTCCTTTTCGACAGAGGTATTTCTGCTAGGCAGAAAATGTATATAAATCTGTGTTATGTGATAGTGTGATAACCCCTTATCGGTAAAACCCGAAAATTAAAAAATAGCATTCTAATAAGCGGCCAAAAAGCTTAATCTGGTTATAAAATCTAAGGCAGTTTTATGACGGAGGTATTTCTGATAAGATAGATCTTGTATGTAAAATAGAAGCCTAATTTCATGTTAAGTAGGGGAACTCTGGCATCATTATAGCTTAAATACCAAATGAAAAAAATCTGCCATCACCGCTATATTCTCCTTTTTATCGTACTTATCTTTTAATATCAAAACCGAGATTTGTTTTCTAGAATGTAAACAGAAAATTGACAATGAATGTCCCTTTATTTACCTTTTTTAATATCAAAAATAATCCTATTGTTCTCCTTTTAAATATATATTAAAGCCTGCACGTATTTTTAAATCGTGTATTAACCATAACAGTTTCAAATTTTTATGTATATCTATAATAATACTTAATTACTTAATTATCCATTTTATTTTAAAGTAATTTTTGTATGTATGTATACTGTTAAAGGTTGACCTTACTTTACGCTCTCAAGGTGAAATTTTGTATGTATGTATACACAATATAAAATACTGCTGAAGGTTGACTTTACTTTACATTCTCAAGGTGAAAATCATTTTAAAGTGTGTGTAAATAAAAATTCATATAATCAGACAAGGTCGCACTAACGATGCTACAGTTAATGCGAAAGGACAGTTAGATGGGAAATTACAATAAGTGTGAGAGAGATAATTAGATTTTTGCTATTCGGATCTAATTTCAAGTTTAGTTATATTTGTTATTGTATTATAGTATAAGTATTTAGGCGATTGAGCATTATCAATAACGACTTAGCACGTTCAGTCTTGTTTATAAATCTAGAGCCGTTCATGTCATAAGTATTTCCATTAAGACAGTCTATGCATGTAAAATAATATAGTGGTCTGACCTCGAATTTGGTTATATTTGTTTGTTATTTACTAATTTAAATGTAAAACACATTTTTATCATTGTATGCAAAACGTGGCAATATTGTTACACGCTAATTTGATGTTCGTATATTCACAGCAATGTTTTTTTTTTGCACGCTGTAAGTTAAATCAGGCTGTTATTTTTGAATTGAGAGCTGTCTTTGCAAGCTGTAAGTTTAATCAATCTGGTATTTTTGAATTGTGGTTGTTTGGTGTTAGCAATCTGTAAGTTAAACCAAATCAGTATTTTTGTGCAGTAAGCTGGTTTGCTTGAGATCAATCTGATTGTTTGATTTGATCGAGTGTGACTTGTCTGAGATTGATTTGTTTGTTTGAGAGAGAGCCGAGAGAGACGAGAGAAAGCGAGAGAGAGAGAGAGAGAGAGAGAGAGAGAGAGAGAGAGAGACGACGACGATCACCTACTACAGAAATACTATTTCAAATTTCCCTCCATGACGATTACAGGAACCTGTATGTACTTTTAAACTATACCACTATGTGGAGCCGCCTTTATTACAGAAAATATTCATTGGCCGATACACAACTAGATGGCGCTACAAACAAATTCTAATTTCCCGCCAAGTGTGCGTGTGCGTGTACGAGTGCGTGTGCGTGTGTGTGCGCGTGTGCGTGTGCTTGTGCGTGTGCGTGTGCGTGTGCGTGTGCGTGTGCGTGTGCGTGTGCGTGTGCGGGTGCGTGTGCGTCCGCATGCGCGTGCGCGTGTGCGTGTGCGTGTGCGTGTTTGTGTGCGTGTGCCTGTGCTTGTGCGTGTGCGTGTGCGTTTGCGTGTGCGTGTGGGTGTGAGTGTACGTGTGCGTGTGCAAGTGCGTGTGCGTGTGTGTGCGTGTGCGTGTACGTGTACGTCTGCGTGTGCGTTAGCGTGTGTGTGTGTGTG
>JARFJB010000786.1:997500-1047500 GCA_036346205.1 Vesta saturnalis
TTTGTTACAAGAATTGAACTGTATTTATTTATGTTATATAATTGTACTGTATGTTGGTGTACTCGGAAGGATGTAAGAGAGGTCTTCCTAGACCTAATCCAAACGAGTCTGTTAAATAAATTAATCAATCAATCAATCAATCAATCTCTCTCTCTCTCTCTCTCTCTCTCTCTCTCTCTCTCTCTCTCTCTCTCTCTCTCTCTCTCTCTCTCTCTCTCTCTCTCTCTCTCTCTCTCTCTCTCTCTCTCTCTCTCTCTCTCTCTCTCTCTCTCTCTCTCTCTCTCTCTCTCTCTCTCTCTCTCTCTCTCTCTCTCTCTCTCTCTCTCTCTCTCTCTCTCTCTCTCTCTCTCTCTCTCTCTCTCTCTCTCTCTCTCTCTCTCTCTCTCTCTCTCTCTCTCTCTCTCTCTCTCTCTCTCTCTCTCTCTCTCTCTCTCTCTCTCTCTCTCTCTCTCTCTCTCTCTCTCTCTCTCTCTCTCTCTCTCTCTCTCTCTCTCTCTCTCTCTCTCTCTCTCTCTCTCTCTCTCTCTCTCTCTCTCTCTCTCTCTCTCTCTCTCTCTCTCTCTCTCTCTCTCTCTCTCTCTCTCTCTCTCTCTCTCTCTCTCTCTCTCTCTCTCTCTCTCTCTCTCTCTCTCTCTCTCTCTCTCTCTCTCTCTCTCTCTCTCTCTCTCTCTCTCTCTCTCTCTCTCTCTCTCTCTCTCTCTCTCTCTCTCTCTCTCTCTCTCTCTCTCTCTCTCTCTCTCTCTCTCTCTCTCTCTCTCTCTCTCTCTCTCTCTCTCTCTCTCTCTCTCTCTCTCTCTCTCTCTCTCTCTCTCTCTCTCTCTCTCTCTCTCTCTCTCTCTCTCTCTCTCTCTCTCTCTCTCTCTCTCTCTCTCTCTCTCTCTCTCTCTCTCTCTCTCTCTCTCTCTCTCTCTCTCTCTCTCTCTCTCTCTCTCTCTCTCTCTCTCTCTCTCTCTCTCTCTCTCTCTCTCTCTCTCTCTCTCTCTCTCTCTCTCTCTCTCTCTCTCTCTCTCTCTCTCTCTCTCTCTCTCTCTCTCTCTCTCTCTCTCTCTCTCTCTCTCTCTCTCTCTCTCTCTCTCTCTCTCTCTCTCTCTCTCTCTCTCTCTCTCTCTCTCTCTCTCTCTCTCTCTCTCTCTCTCTCTCTCTCTCTCTCTCTCTCTCTCTCTCTCTCTCTCTCTCTCTCTCTCTCTCTCTCTCTCTCTCTCTCTTCTCTCTCTCTCTCTCTCTCTCTCTCTCTCTCTCTCTCTCTCTCTCTCTCTCTCTCTCTCTCTCTCTCTTCTCTCTCTCTCTCTCTCTCTCTCTCTCTCTCTCTCTCATTTTCAAAGTTATTAGCTAATAATAAGTCATCCTTTACGTCCTAAATAAACATGTAGAATGTATCAAATTTTTTGCACTATCCATTAACGGCATTTCCAATGTTATTTCATTGACTTTTCTGAAATGAAAATCATAATTTTTGGAAGGTGACAATATGTTTTTATATTGTGTTTAAGAGTTTCTTTAAATAACAATATCAATACATGTTTACCTAAATTCACATTTTAAAACAACTAAAATTGAGTGTTGATAGGTTAATATAACAAGCCTGGTTGAACTATCAATTAAGCGCTGTTACTACTACCAATAGAGTATGTATGTGCTCTATACTTTAAAACAACATTAAGAAGTGTATCCATTTTACAAAATAATCAACACAATGCATAATGTTTTGACATGGGACTTCCAACCAAACAATACAATGAGGTTAACTCATTGAAACTAATCCATTTCAGGGTTACCAAATTAATTATTTTTAATTTTCCTGTTATGATATATATATATATATATATATATATATATATATATATATATATATATATATATATATTACGTAACAGTTATAATTACGTAATGGAGAATTTACACATATAGTAGAGGGGCTGGGCATTGGAGTTGACCTTGTGCTAGCCAAGGTTAGAACCAAATCTGTTCAGCGGGAAATTTGAATTTGTATTCTAATAAAGGGGCCTAATACTAACTTGTAAGACTGGTATAGGAACTTACGTTAGGGTCTGCACCCCCTTGTCGAGTCCCCTTAACGGTAAATAGTATTCTAATAAAGGGGATCCTAATGCTAACTTGTAAGACAGGTATAGGAACTTGTTCTCGGACCTTCACCACCCTTGCGGTGGCCCCATGTCTGGAAATAGTATTCTAATACGGAGGCCCTAATGCTATCTCATAAGGCTGGTATAGGAACTTGTGTTAGAGTCTACGACCCTCTTGCTGTGGCGCCCTAGGCTTGAAATAGTATTCTAATAATGGGGCCCTAATGCTAACTTGTAAGATACGTATATGAACCTATGCTAGGGTGTGCGCCTTCCTGTCGTAGGCTTCTTGGCGCAAAATTTGAATTTGCTTGTAGCGCCATCTAACTGTGTATGGACTAATGAATATTTTCTGTAATAAAGGTGTTCCACCTAGTGGTATATTATAAAAGCACATACAGGTCCCTGTAATCATTATGGAGGGATATTTGAAACAGTGTTTCTGTAATAGAAGTTGATCGTGGTAGTCTCTTTCTCTCTGTCTCCCTCTTTCTCTCTCTCTCTCTCTCTCTTTCTCTCTCTCTCTTTGTCTCTCTCCACTTTTTCTCAAACCAACAGACAAATCAATCTCTGTTAAAAATAAGTCTAATCTAATTAGTGTAATTTTTGTCGTGCGCAAAGAGCGTGAACATCATGTTTTCATTTCCAAGGCCAGTCGACTTTTCAATGATGATGAGATTGACAATAAAATTTTTTTTATTAGTGGTGTTTGAGATTGATTTGATTTGATTTTAATAGTAGTATAATTTAAATTCTGCCAGTTCCACAACCACCCACTTCCTGTATTTTGCTGGTATGAGACCAAGATTAAATATCCTATATTCGACCCCAGCCTCCAAGGCCAACAACATGTAATGATAGCTAAATTGTATTGTAGGAATGGATGTAAGCACTCTGTAATGTTCGGAAAGGATAGGTTATCTTCGGAGTTCGGGTAGTGGGGGTCGCCAAAACAGCCTTCGCGTCGCAAAATTTGACCTATATAAGTCAGAATTGTTTGCCGTATAGTAATTGATTTGATGTTTGTTAAAGAATTGCTGAACACTTTTCACCACCCTTACCCTTATCCGTCTGTATACTTTTAGGTATCTTTACGCATCTTTGAAAAATAATACATCGATAACCGTCAGTGTATAATTCATAACTCAAACAAAATGTTATTCACAGTGTACCTGTTCCGAGTAAATTTCTCACTACGGGCTTATGTATAGTGTACGCTTTTTGTTTCTTTAACCACGCTCTAATATCTTTCCTAAGGGTATGCTTATAAATCTAAGCTCCTTTTCGACAGAGGTATTTCTGCGAAGGCAGAACTTGTATGTGAAACTAGGTTATGTGATAGTGTGATAACGCCTTATCGGTAGAAGCTAAAGAAATTAAAAAATAGCATTCCAATAAGCGGCCAACATGCTTAACCTGAAGGAGGTATTTCTGACAAGACAGATCTTGTATATATAATACAAGCTTAATTTCATGTTTAGTAGGAGCACTCTGTCATCATTCTAGCTTAAATACCAGATCAAAAAAATCTGCGATCACCGGTGTATTTTACTTTTATCGTGTTCATCTTTTAATGTCAAAACCGAGGTTTGTTTTTAGAATGTAAACATCGAAAATTGACAATGAATGTCGCTTTATTTACTTTTATTAATATGAAATAATGATCCTATTGTTTTCTTTTTAAATATGTACTAAAGTCTGCACGTGTTTTAAATCGTGTATTAACCATAAAAGTGATGATAATATGATGTATATCTGTTATAATACTTCATTATCCATTTTATTTTAAAGTAATCTTTGTATGTATGTGTAATGTTACAGGTTGACTTTATTTTACGGTCTCAAGATAAAATTTTGTATGTATGCACACAATATAAAATATTGCTAAAGGTTAATTTTACTTTACATTCTCAAGGTGAAAATCATTTTAAAGTGTGTGTAAATAAAAATTCATATAAGCAGACAAGGTCGCACTAACGATGCGAAAGAACGGTTAGATGGAAAATTACAATAAGTGTGAGAGAGATAATTAGGTTTTTGCAATTCGGATCTAATTTCAAGTTTAGTTGTTTTTGTTATTGTGTTGTATAGTATAAGTATTTAGGTTATTGAGCATTAACAATAACGACCTACGACGTCCAGTCTTGTTTATAAATCTAGAGCCGTTCATGTGAGAGGTATTTAGGTTAAGACAGTCCATGCATGTAAAATGATATAGTGGTCTGACATCGAATTTGGTTATATTTGTTTGTTATTGTGTAGGAATTTTACTAATTTAAACGTATTTTTATCATTGTATGCAAAAGGTGGTAATATTGTTACACGCTAATTTGATGTTCGTACATTGACAGCAATGTCGTTTTTTTAAGACTGTTTTTGCACGCTGTAAATTAAATCAGGCTGTTATTTTTGAATAGATAGCTGGCTTTGCAAGATGTAAGTGAAAACAATTTGGTATTTTTGAATTGCAGTTGGTTGGCTTTATCAAGCTGTAAGTTAAACCAAATCAGTACTTTTGAACTGTAAGCTGGTTTTCGCAAGCTGTAAGTTATGATTTGATTGATTGATTGAGATTGGTTTTTGTTGATTGATTGATTGAGATTAATCTGATTGTTTGATTTGATCGAGCGTGATTTGTCTGAGATTGATCTGTTTGTTTGAGAAAGAGCCGAGAGAGACGAGAAAGAGAGACGCGAGAGAGACAGAGAGACGAGCACTATCAGCTTCTATTACAGAAACACTATTTCAAATTTCTCTCCATAACGATTACAGGGACCTGTATGTACTTTTAAAATATACCACTAGGTTGAACTGCCTTTATTGCAGAAAATATTCATTAGACAACTAGATGGCGCTACAAACAAATTCAAATTTCGCGCCAAGGAGGCCACGACAAGAGGGCGCAGACCCTAACACAAGTTCCTATACTTGTGTTACAAGTTATAATTAAGGTCCCTTTATTACAATACTATTTCCAGCCAAGGGTACCATGGCAAGAGGGCGCAGACCCTAACACAAATTCCTATACCTGCCTTATGAGCTAGTATTAGGGCCCCCTTATTAGACTACTATTTTTAGCCATGGGGGACACGGCAGGGAGGGCGAAGATCCGAGAACAGGTTCTTATACCTGTCTTACAAGTTAGAATTAGGGACCCCTTATTGGAACACTATTTACCGTTAAGGGGGCCACGACAAGGAGCGCAGACCCTAACACAAGTTCTGATTTGGTTCTGACCTTGACTAGCCCAAGCTCAACTCCAAGGGCGGGCCCAAGCCCCGTGATCATCGGAAATTCCCAAGGTCAAACCCGAGGTCAGCCACGTGGGCGGCCTTGTGTCGTCACAAAAACAAAATGGCGGTCAAAGTATCTCCCTTCTGCTTGCATTGTATCATATGACGTAAAGTCATTTTTCACTAACATCTCAGTAGAATTAGCAGTTAACATAATAGAAAAAAATTATCAACTCATAACACAGGTATGCTCTATCTCCAAGCAAGGTTTTATTAATGTAGTTAAGTTTTTATTCATGAACACATATTTCATCTACGATGGTACTGTTTACTCACTTTTCATTTACTCGGTTGTCCTATCGGAGGAACTATGTCACCTTCAATCGCGGAAATTGTAATAAATGACATTATTTATTTCGTTATCGATAAAATAGATTTTCAGATTCCTTTCATTTGGCAATACATAGATGACTTGTTATGCTCGGTTCCAATTAATAAAGTTGACTATACTTTAAATATATTTAATTCTTATAATGATAGACTTGAATTCACAGTTGAAAAAGAGGATAATAAAAAATCGATTGAGCAAATAAAAATTTTTGAAATTTTTTTAGCGATACAGTACTTCCATCCGTTGCATGTGGAAGTAATTATAAGATACTAAACAAAATCCTTTAGGAAAATGGATAACCAGTTGGTTTATTAAAAAATATAACTTTTAATAACAATTTTTATGACAACACAAGCACAATTTTGATAACATTAATAACAATGAATTAACAGGTCAAACCGTTTGTAAAAAATTACCCTACATACCTCATTTAACATCTTTTCCAAACTGTTTATATCTTATAATATAAAAATGGCCACTTCAGCAATTCGCACTGTATCGTCTTTTTTCACTAAACTTAATGACAAAACCGTTCTACTTCAACAATTAGAAGTCATTTATTCAATACCATGCAACAACTGTAATATGTGCTACACAGGGCAAACCTCACAAAAGATTTTCAAACGTTTAGCTCTCCATAAAAGCGATGTACAAAGAAAACCAAATTCAAATGCATTTAGTATACATTCCCACAATACAGGACATAAGTTTATTTTAGTGATATTTCAATTTTAGAAAGTGATTATTAAAAATAAAATTTTGAAAGAAAATGTGCCACATTAATAACAACACAGAAGTTTGTGTCAATCACAAAATTGATACCAATGGACTTAGTTCTATTTACAAATACTTATTAAAACAACCTTTCACAAAAGAAAGAAAAAAGTAATTATGTAATAAACTTTTATTCAATTTCATTTAAATTAGTCGTCTTGAAGTTCTAATATTTTTATTTCAATGTTCTCTTATGTAAAAATTAAAATACATTTTTGTAGGTCTCCAACTTTGTTTAGTAGTTATTTAATTTTTATGTTTACTTTGTTATCATATTAGAGTTCTTTTATATTGTATACCTTATATTACGGCCTTCTTCAATGTTATATTGCATTTAAGAATAATTTAAATAGATCACCTTAACATCCCATTCACAATATGTCACTCACGTCAATCAATCAATTTGTTCAACAGTGATTTTCCATTTAATTGTAAGTTCATACATGTTTTATAATCAGTTACACCAATATGTTTTTAATTCCATTTGTAGACGTTTTTCTGATGAATTTTTAACCGAAATATATCAAAAACAGTAATAAATTTTATCACATTTTGGCTTTTACCTGTATGCCTACTGGAATATATATACATATATATATATATATATATATATATATATATATATATATATATATATATATATATATATATATATATATATATATATATATATATATATATATATTATACACAGGCATGGAAAAACGTTATTGCGTGTCTGACTTATAATAAGCTAGAAAGAAACCCAATAAACATTATGTGAGTGTGAGAAAGACATAACTTTACCTATGTTGCCACTTGTACATATTTGCATATAGGCACAAAATATGATCTACTTAAGTCTCCTTCAATCTAACTTCAACATTTCTAACGAAACCAAAGCAATTAAGATGATGTTGAAAAGTCGCGTGTTCTTTGAAACTATTAAGTAAATACTTTACACTTAAACATTAAATGATGATACCTCAAACATCGAAGTTTATTGTAATTGCGAATTTATGAAATGGTTCGATTACTACTCGTAAGAAGCACCAAGAAGAAACTTACAAGAGCTACAAACAAGAACTTTACCATTTAAATTGATAGTATAACTTAAGTTAAGGTTTAACGTTAGCATTATAATTCTTATTGAAAAACTAACTATTTTTAAAATTGAACAGAATACACTTTTTTCAAAACTCTACTACGAAAAGACCTCCACCTTGCGCAAGGCAGTAACCCAATCTGTGATAAAATTCAGTTCGGGGGAGTAATTGCACTTCTCATACCAATTATAATTTTATCTATGATACCAATATTAAAAAAAAAATACAAAGAAATTCATTTTATCCAATAAATGAAATCTTAATTTGATCATTTTAGGAATCATTTTAATGCTAACATGAATTCGAGCTAAACCAGTTAAAGGTCCATTTATTTTAACTGGGCAAATTTTAACTTCGTTACATTTTTTCCAATTACATACTTAATATCAAAACTATGAGATAAAATTATATTTAATTAAGATAATGAACTTGTTTAAGTATATATTTTGATAATATAATACATGCTCTATTAACCTTACTATAATTAATTCACTAAATAATTTGGACAAAATATACAATTTGGGACTTACAAAAACACTGATTTTCAATTCTCATTGACAGTAGCAATTAAATGTGTCATTGATACTAGCCTACTCAAAAGACGCATGTATGGCATAAGCGCTTTTAGTTTGTTGTGTACTCTATCTCACTTAGCACGTGAACTGATTGTACTGTCTTTGTTTCACTTATTATAAGTCAGACCCGCAATAATGGTTTTCCATACCTGTACACACACACACACACACACCCAGATATATATATATATATATATATATATATATATATATATATATATATATATATATATATATATATATATATATATATATATATATATATATACAGGGTGTCCCAACGATTTGAGGGTGGAAGATTGTAAAGGACGCCGTCAGATATCCCAATTTTCCTATCATGATTAATTATTTGCTAAGTAAAATACCAGTACTGATATAATATTCACGGAATTTATTAAGATAAAGTGACTCGCTAAACGCACAGGTGCAAGCAATTATAAAAATTCGTTGAAGTTTTAGTAAAAAGTTAAACATATTTCATAACGTTGCAGAAAATTGCACAAAATTAATCATGCATTCTCCCTCCAGACGTAAATCCCAAAAACGTTTAAAAGTTTGTATACGTCAGAGCATCTTCCGCCAATACTGGCTTACGGAATCTCACCCCAAAGTTTCGTAACCACCCTCGCGAATTCTGTATAAAACGACACGCGCTGCTAAAACTCTCTAATCGAATCTAAGCTAAGCGAATCTAACCGAATCGACCTCTCGCGAAAAGAAGCCCGCTACCAGAAGAATCCGAATAGAAATCGTGTGCTATATCGTTGCGTTCGCGCCGACTGCTACCGTTTAAAACCGCCAACCTGTAACCGCCGTTCGAAGTAGAAAACGCGACACCGCGACTTGATAACATCACTGAAGTCAAAGGGTTAGAGTGGCAGAGATCTAACGTTGAACGCCCGTAAGTCGAGATAAATACAACACTATACACCTGATGAGAGAGATATGCAGGGTTGTAAGCCCGACATACTCTTTCATTACTAGACACCTACACTGTGGAGTTTGGAGGGTAGCTTCCCGACATTCCATTGACCGCCGGAGATCCTTTTATTTAGTTTAACGGGTGGAGGAGTCCCACACACACATCTACACTGTGGAGTTTGGAGGGTAGTTGCCCGACGTTCCATTGACCGCCGAAGATCCGTTTGTTTGGTTTAACGGGTGGTTGCCCACACATACAAATTTACACTAACACTAACACTAAAAACACCTCGACAAGCGTACCAGCAACCGCAGATTACCTGTAACTAAAACCTCATCGGAAGATTAAGCTGAACACCTAGTTAACGCCGTTAATCCAGTAATATAGAAACGTAACCGTAAAAACTAGACGTGTTCGTCAGTATTAAATTTATCGCCTGAAATAAAACCGCCGCCGCCACCACCGAGAAACGTAAGTTACACCGTTTGCAATTAATAAGATTGTTACCTGTAAACCAGAAATTATTCGATAATATATTTCGTGTTAAATAATTCAAATCATTATTCTTAGACGCAAAAAATTCACTTTAATAGAAAACGAAGGTTTTATATTTTAAAATCGGCCAACGTAACAAAAGTATTGTCATTTAAATAAAAACCTGTGTACTAAAGTAATTAATATCGGAAAAGAAACAAATAATCCGCAGCTACCGTATAGAAGCTACCTTCAAAATGAAAAGCTTTCATTTATTTCAAAGGGCAAAATTGAATTTAAACGTGAATGAGTTTATTTTCATTAGAAAAGCAGGTATAAAATTAGAGTACTTTTATACATTTGAAAACAGACCGCTTTAAAATATCGATTATTTCTTTAAAGGCAGAGCATTGAACTCGGTGTTTTATCGCACACGTGTTTATAACAGGGTTATCTTGCTACCAACTTCTGTAGTTTATACAGGGACGCATTCAGGTAAAATTATTTATTTTATTTCGGCAGTTAAACAATATAAATTGAAACCAGTCAAAGGACGTAAATTAAAAGTCAAAACCCAACCCTTCTATTAATGTTACATTGCAGAAACTCCAGAGGACCACCTAACCCTCCGTCCCAGGACCAGCCAGGAAGGGGAGAACCACAAGAAAATATATTTTGTATTTATATCTTAGAAGTAGTTTACAGTAACGGAATTAGTTTTATAAAAAGATAATAGGGAATAAATGTATATAAACTTTTTTTTATCTATTTGTTCAAAGTGTTGAGAGCCTGAATAACGAACCCCGATCCTTATATTGCAAGTACAAAATCCGACTGAGCTAAAGAGGGCAAAGTGAAAATTATTCATTAGTAGTAATACACTTAACAGTAAACCTCCATTTCCGTCACGAGGAAAGGAGACATTACAAGATTACGCCTATACTATTCATTTAACAATAAATCTTATAACAGATTATTGTAGTCAACAACGAGAAGCATCTTGTAAATATGTTTTGTTTACACAGTGTGTCCCATTTTCGAGTACTACACTAAACTTGTGTTTTTTAATAGAACACCCTATATATTTTTATATATTTGAATTCTCTGTTAAATGCTGAGCAAAATGACATAAGGTACTAATGGTCTACAACTAACGGTTCCTAATTTATTGACATTTCTATCTAAAAAAAAATGACTCCTGTTCCTCCATTTTGTACGATATCGGAGTGAAATTTTGGGATTTGTTTTTCCAATCTCTCTAGTTTTAACTTAACTTCCGAGTTATTATCGAGTTCATTGTTGTTCTTAAAGTTTCCGTTAATCTTTCTTGTTCCCGCTCTGAATACCTTTTCTTGTTTTATTGGAAACTGCCCCATTAAAATGTATTTTCCAACCCCGAGATGCTTTATTCCAACGATTAAAAGAACATGGGAGCTTTGAAGCGAGATACCATGCTAGACGTCCAACTTCTCTACCCGTTGGGGAGGAAGATGTTTTACGTCGAGTTGAAGAAAATCCTGAAATCAGTATTCGGTAGTTATCTGCAATTACAGCTGTAGCCCTGGCGTCCATACATAGGAGTTCTTCGTGCCCAACTTCTGCATCCGTATCACCATTTAAATGTACAGGAGTTGTTGCCGACTGATTTCCCACTAAGATTGAATTTTTGTCAGTGGTTGCGTAATAAACTAAATAATGACCCGACATTTTTTAATCGTCTGCTCTTTACTGATGAGGCAACATTTAACCGTTCAGGCATAATTAATACCCGCCATTCTGATACATGGAGTGAAGACAATCTCCGTATAGCGAGAACACAGCATTTTCAGCAGGAATTTTCAATTAAAGTATGGTGTGGAATTGTCGGGTATTCATTAATAGGACCATGTGAACTTCCTACTCGGTTGAATGCAGAATCATGTCTCAACATTTTGGAAAATACTTTGCCCACCTAACTAGAAACGTTCCGCTTAACATTAGAAACAATATGTGGTTTATTCACGATAGTGTTCCTGCTCATTATGCTTGGAATGTGCAAAATTATTTAAATAACCACTTTCAACAATTATGAATTGGACGTGGGAGTGATCGTCCCTGGCCACCGCGAAGTCCAGATCTCAATCCGTAACATTTGCTTATGGGGTCATATGAAATTCATTGTTTATAATCAAACGGCAATAGAATGGAATTGTCAAGAAAAATTCAAGAAGCTGGAAATGAGATTAGAAATAATGCGGTCATTCTTCCGTGTCAGACCAAATTTAGCTAAACGTTGTCAAAAGTGCATTGATACTAATGGCGCCCATTTTGAGAATCTTTTGGAAATAGCCAATAAAATCTAATACCTAATTAATTCAATTTAATTTTTAGTAGAAAGTGAATTGATATTATTGTGACAAGTGGTAACTTGATACATTTTGTGGATATTTAACAATTACACCTTTTTTTATGTAAGATTAATTTCTCTATCACAAACTTTACCCGCAGAAACGAAAGTGTTGATCATAAGAAAAATATGACAGAAACCCACGAAAAAAATCAGTCGACAGCGCCCACTACAGTATGCAGTATGGTTCATACACTGAGAATATTCCGCTTCCTGCGAAGTGGATATGTTCCAATTTTCAGCTTGATACGTCACGTCATTTCTGAAATATACCCAGTGCTAAAAGTAGTAAGTCAAATGCAGTGATTCAATTTACACAAAACATTCTGGAAGAATATGAGAGAGGCATGCACTCTATCGCTACTTTTATTGACCGTTCAAAAGCGTTTGACTCTGTGGTGCATGATATTCTTATTAAAAAACTAAAACTAGTTTATAAATTTAACTCAACCAGCTGTGCTTTGTTATCTTTTTACCTATTTCATACATATCAATGCGTACTTTTTAACAACAAACTCTCTAAGAAATATTACGTCACAAAAGGAGTACCTCAAGGATTTATTCTACGACCCCTACTATTCCTTATATACTTCAATGATATGCCCTTTTACCTAACACCTAACCTGGACTGCATATTGTATGCGGATGAAGCAACTTTAATTTCTACAATTGTGATTTCAATGTGTCCCTTAAAAACTCTGATGAAGGTTTAAACTCGGTAACTAAATGGTGTTTGGCTAATAAATGAAAACTAAACTCATGTAAGACAACGCTTATTCATTTTTCATTAAAAACTGTAACGTGCTGTGGTGTACGCTTTGTATCAAATGCCAAATTTCTCGGTTGCGTTATTGATGAAAATCTAAGCTTCAAATTTCATTGTCCATCTATAACCAAGAAGCTCAGTAAATCAATTTTTCTTTTACGTAGGCTTACCAGTAACTTGTCTTCTAATATTGTTAAAATTGCATACTATGCCCTTATCCAGTCCACGTTGAACCATGCAATTTTAGTATGGGGACATTCTTCTTTCTATCCGCAAATATTCAAATTACAACGTAAGGCAGTACGAGTAATATCAGCCTTAGGTTACCGTTACGATTGTCTACATGCATTCATGAGATTAAGTTTGTTAACTTTTCCGTCTCTGTTTATTCTTGAAGCGGTTTGTTACACTAAGACGAATACTTCTTTATTTCTACAACAAACGGACCTTCAGAGTGTGATACTCGTAAAAAATTAAACATTCGAGTTAAATATTGCAGGTTAACAACCTCTCAAAATGGTGCGATTTATCAAGCACAAACGTTTTTCAACTGCGTGCCGGTAAAGGTAAGAAATTTACCCTACACTCAATTTAGAAGTGATATAAAAAACTTCCTACTAAAAATGCATTCTATACCGTCAAAGAATTTATAAAATCATATTTTTAATGTGGTATTATGTTTTCTTGTTTGTTCCTTTTTTTTGTTTAATTAGTCTAAATTTTCAACTGTTTGTTGTCGCTTATACCCTCTAACTAATGTAAGTGCACTTGCACGTTGACAGGTTACATACCTTATTATTATTTTTTATCACTTATATGAACTGTAACTTCTTCCGGAAGCACATTTGAACTAAGATATGTTTGGCTTAATCGATCCCATTTGACCTAAGGATGTTGTAGTTAAGCTGTATCCATATACCTATGGGACACACTGCGTGTGTATTTATACAGGGTGTTAGGTAAACATGCAGCCAAAATTCAAGGGGTTATTTCTTGGCCTATTCTGAGAATGTTGAGCATTGTGAAGATCTTTGAAAAACCCCTTCGCTTCGAAGATACAGGGTGAACAAAATTTGCGACAACAATATTCGATATTTAATGCAATCGACTTATTAGCTCAAGTTTCGTCAAGATCGTCCATGATGTCTGTGTGTGTCTGTGCGCGCGCGCCCGCGCGCGCGTGTGTGTGTGGGTACATGCGTGTATATGTGAGCGTGCGTGCGTGCGCGTATGCGTGTGTGCCTGTGTCTTTGTGTGTGTCTGCGTCTGCGTCTGCGTCTGCGTCTGCGTCTGCGTCTGCGTCTGCGTCTGCGCCTGCGTCTGCGTCTGCGTCTGCGCCTGCGTCTGCGTCTGCGTCTGCGTCTGCGTCTACGTCTGCGTCTGCGTCTGCGTCTGCGTCTGCGTCTGCGTCTGCGTCTGCGTCTACGTCTGCGTCTGCGTCTGCGTCTGCGTCTGCGTCTGCGTCTGCGTCTGCGTCTGCGTCTGCGTCTGCGTCTGCGTCTGCGTCTGCGTCTGCGTCTGCGTCTGCGTCTGCGTCTGCGTCTGCGTCTGCGTCGGCGTCTGCGTCGGCGTCTGCGTCTGCGTCTGCGTCTGCGTCTGCGTCTGCGTCTGCGTCTGCGTCTGCGTCTGCGTCTGTGTCTGTCTCTATGTCTGTGTCTGTGTCTGTGTCTGTGTAAGTGCCCGTGTCCGTGTCCGTGTTCGTGTCCGTGTCCGTGTCCGGGTCCGTGTTCGTGTCCGTGTCCGTGTCCGTGTCCGTGTCCGTGTCCGTGTCCGTGTCCGTGTCCGTGTCCGTGTCCGTGTCCGTGTCCGTGTCCGTGTCCGTGTCCGTGTTCGTGTCCGTATCCGTGTCTGTGTGTGTGTGTGTGTGTGTGTTTGTGCGTGTGCGTGTGCGTGTGCGTCTGCTTTTGCGTGTGCGTGTGCGTGTGCGTTTGCGTGTGCGTGTGGGTGTGTATGAGTGTGTGTGTGTGCGTGTGTGCATGGATGTGTGTTAGAATCCACGTTAATTCCAAAACGAAAATAAGTACGTACTTAAAATTTTGTATTTAAGATCGTTTTGATTTGGTTTAGAGCTGATTAGATTTTGGTAGAAATCCAGCGGCGGTGAGGGGGGTTTATTAGGTTCGGTTTTTTGTTTGTATCAAATATTTTTAAAACAGCTGCATATTTCAATAATATAAAAATACCTAGATATAGACCTTGAAGATATCGATTAATTATATTCTATGCAATTATTTGAATACTACTCTACTAATACTATTATAAAAAAAAGGTGTAAATGGTACAATAAATTTTAAATAAATGTATGTAAGTAATAAAGTAATAAAGAAATATGTTCTCCTACACACAAATCGTCAAATTGACTGAGATACAACCATTCACCACTAATTGTGCCTTTGACTCTTGTCGCTAGTTAAATAGGGGAGGTTCATTAATTTTTATTTGCTTGATTACCACTAAATATGCAATGTTATTTTCACTTAACATAAATAATAATAAAATTAAATGTAATAATAATAAAATAATCTCGAGCGCCAAGTTGTTTTTATCTTATCTCGGAACAACTAAAGCGAGTTAGTTAACAATAAAATTTATCAAAATGTAAAAAATAACAATATGCAATTATGTTTATTGACAGATGAGATGATTAAATAAAATATTTCTTAAAAATTAAATGTAAAAAAAAGCCTTAAAATACTAAAATAATCATTAAACATTATACCTGTACAATATATACAAAATCTTCCTGATGATCCCTGGTATTATAAAATATGTGATGCGGAAATGTATACGAAGATGGCGTAATCCTTGTGTAATTGCGCAATTTTCGCTATAACAATGCTTTTGTTATCAGCCACACCCAAAACAGGAATTATTATCCCTTAAAAATTTCTTCTTTAAATTGGAATATTCTGTTTAATGCATTCTTTGAAATTTCCCAATAAAATTTGCAATTATAAAATGCAAGCGTACGCAACAGTAAAATTAACTGCGTACTTAAAATGTAATTACATTATAAATGCAGTAAAAAAAGGTAAAAATGCAGTAAAAGAAAATGCCTGAAAAGAGCAAATGTTTTAATTTTTTGAATAACGAGTAAAAAGATATCTTACCATCAAAATAATGGCACTTTCACATAAATTTAGGTAAAAATCAAAAAGAAGCAGCTTCCTGCTTCGACATTAAACAGGAAGTGAAAAAATGGAGGCTTTCGAAGTAGATGAAGAGGGCGTGCGCCCAATGCCTTTGCGCATAGAATTAATTCACGATGCGTTGCGCAACTCTAATGACTAGAAAACAGTTTATGCGAATATAAATCTTTACGAAAGTATGCACTATGAAGATATGCAAATTAAGTTTCCTACCTCATACCTATATATCAATAATTAAAATTTTCTTGTATTTAGAACTAAATGAATGAAAGACCTTAAATTAAGGTATATTTAATACAACAGAAATAAGGGTTGTTACACTATTTAGCGGCAAAAAATTCCTAAGGTAGAATTTAAAGAATTTGGACGACTTGCGATATCGGATAATTGCTGGGTGTAACTCAATTAGAAACGATCCTGGTGTGTTATAAAGAGTTCGGCAGTCAATGACGAGAAGATTCAATGCTTGTGTCTAGGCTGGATGAAGTCATTTCGAATATTTATTGTAGATTGAACAACTTTACATGTACTTTTTGATAATAAAATGTTGTTACTGTCGCAAATTTTATTCACCCTGTATCTTCAAAAGAAAGGGGCTTTTCAAACACCATCATGGGACAAAATATTCTTACAATACGCCAAGAAATAACCCCTTGAATTTTTGTCGCCTGTTTTCCTAACACCCCGTATATATATATATATATATATATATATATATATATATATATATATATATATATATATATATATATATATATATATATATATATGTGTAGTGTAGTTTTAGTAATATTTATTAATGAATTATTGTTAGAGAATTTATGTATTCGTTTTATGCATACTACTTTGTTTGACGTGTGTAAATACTTAGTGTATAAAGCACAAATATACATTATATTATTATTATTTAACATATATGTATGTATGCATATGCATGTATGTACATAAGTACCTAGTAGATAATAGTAATTCTCATGTTATTACAGGAATTTATAGAAAAAGGGAGATATTATCGTACTACGATTTTAGGGTTAAACAATACAGTTCACATATTTGTTAAATTTTCATAGTTTCCTAGAAACTAAATAAATGTGTGAATGAGTGAATTATGTAATTCGTTAGATTAGATGATTTTAGGAAAATCTTTGTTAAAGCGTAGTTACGTTCGTACGAAAAAGATTGTATCAGATACTCCTCTTCTAGATAATCATAAACTTATAGTTTAATGTAAATGAAACAAAGTAAATTGACCATTTATTCATAATTACCTAACTAACATTGGGATATGGAGGAAATGAGGTATTATTAATATTCTTGTGAGATAATTTAGTTACTACCTATTATTCTGCAACATTTTAAATGTTTTGTACAATAACTTCCAAATTATCCAGTGAAGAATCTCGAAACAAATTGTAGTTAGCATAAAATACAATATACTATTACATAAAATTTGATTAGAATTTGTATTTTCCGAAATAAAAGTCCAGGGATGAATACGTATTAAAAATAGAAATGATTTTTAGCATAATTCACTATAAATTTTGAATTATTTGAGTTGTGTTCATCAAATTTTAATAGCTGCTAATATACTCATCTTTTTCCAAATTGTTCTAGTCCTAAGCTTCAGAGGTACACACATAAACTGGGGGCTCGTTTCACTTGATGCGATAGCAGTTTGATATTATTTAACTAGGTTGGTTTTGGTATTAATAGATGTTAACGATGAACTCTAAAAATTATTATCATTAATAGAAAATGCTTAAAAATGTGTTTGTACCAACAATAGAAACTTTTGTGAATGCAATGTTAATAGGCAATGTTTTTTCTAATTAACAACAATGGTGCCGTAATAAAAATATATGCGTCATAGGATCGATTTATAGTAGTTTTTGGAGCCATACCGTATATATATATATATATATATATATATATATATATATATATATATATATATATATATATATATATATATATATATATATATATATATATATATATATATATATATATATATATATATATATATATGCGGTCTGTCTTATAATAGGCTAGAAAGAAACGCACTAAGTATTATATGAATGTGATGTTGTTACTACACGACATATTTGCATGTAGACACAAAATATGAATTACTTAAGTCTCCTTCAATCTAGCTTCAACATTTTTGACGAAACCAAAGCAATTAAGATGATGTTGAAAAGTCGCGTGTTCTTTGAAACTATTAAGTAAATACTTTACACTTAAACATTAAATGATAATACCTCAAACATCGAAGTTTATTGTAATTGCGAATTTATGAAATGGTTTGGTTACTACTCGTAAGCAGAACCAAGAAAAAACAGCTTACGAGAGCTACAAAAAAGAACATTAACATTTACATTGATAGTATACCTTAAGTTAAGGTTTAACTTTAGCATTATAATTCTTATTGAAAAACCAACTATTTTTAAAAATGAACAGAATACACTTTTTTCAAAACTTTACTTTATAAGATTTTCCAAAAGACCCCCCCTTGCGAAGGCAGTAACCCAATCTGTGGTAAATTCTAGTTTGGGTGTTTTCTAATATTTCTTGGGTGATGCTGTTTAAAGAGTCTGTAATTTTGACACGAAGTTCGTCCAAATTGTTAGCACGTTCATGCCTGTGCCCATAAATTTGCTGGGATACGTATCCCCAAACAAAAAAGTCGTTCGGCGCGATATCAGGTGATCGAGGAGGATATTTAATAGTACCTTTTACACTAATAATACGGTTTCGAATTATCTGGTTTCTCAACAGTTCTAAATATTTGTCCGCATTCAAGTTTCCGTTGATAAAAAATGGACCAATTATGGAATTGCCTAAAATTCTTGCCCACACATTAACTTTTTGGGGTTTGCGTCCGGTAAGGAATACTAATGTGTTTGTTTTCCTGAGAGCAACCAACAGCGACAGACGGATTGTGATGGCCATGTAAGTTAAAAGAACACTCATCGGTAAACAAAATATTTTCAATAAATCTTTCGTTTTCATTAGACCGATTCATCATATCTTCACAAAATTCCATACGCTTTTGATGATCTTCTGGAAAAATTTCTTGTGTAGTTTGCAACTTATAGCAACGGTATTTATTCCTTTTCAAGATATTGCGAACTGTTCTTGGTTCAATATTCATTTCTTCAGCAATTTTTGTACTATTGCATGGGAAATTAGTTCTGCTATACTACACACTGCAATTTCTTGGAGTTTGCGCTCTTCGTTTAAGTTATGGCCAGGAAGCTCACCATCATTACCATCAATGCTACTGCATTTTCTACAATTATTTAAACATCCACATCTTTCAAGTTTACATACAGTACGCATAATCGTACTTTCTGATGGAACTGGCTTGTTTTCAAAGGAAAAAGCAAACCTGATGGGCATGTTCACATGTAGTTTGCAAAAGTTCATTATTGTTTACCGTTTCCGAGATTTAAAACAAAATGCAATTTTTGGGTTTTTCTTTTTTCGTAATTCCTACGTTTATTTTAAAAGATTTTAAACAACCAAAGGTTCTTCTTGATTGTCACTTTTTGAATTCTATTAAATGGCGTTTTCAAATTTTTTATACGACGTTTCGTCTCTACAACATTTAAAATAAATGAAGGAATTACGAAAAAAGGAAAACCTAAAAATCGCGTTTTATTTTAAATCTCGGAAACGATAAACAATAATGAACTTTTACAAACTACATGTGAACGTGCCCTAAATCATACAACTTTTCTCTAATTTAACCGCCTTCGTATCTCTTACCGTTTTCAAGATCCCCATGTTGCTCATTCTTATCTTGGGGACGTTGATATATATATATATATATATATATATATATATATATATATATATATATATATATATATTGAGATGTTCAGAAAGAGGTAATAGAAGTATCGGACAGTTTACATGACATTTGGGTAATAAAAAGGGGTGATTTCTAGCTCGATACAAGTGCGAGACACTATTTTATATAAATCTGGTTCACGATGTGATTAAAATAAATTTGATTGGTATAAATTAGTCTGAATATCATTTGCTTAGTTTGGTTTCATCATAAAAAGCAATTTGCTGCTAACAAAATTGTCAAAAATGTTAAATAGCACCATTTTCGTAGAGTCATTTTAGTAGTGCAATTATTGCAACAAAAATCAATTTTTCAAAGGTAATTTGGCAAGTGGACATTTTACAGGTGTTTAAACATGGACTATATAGTTAGGATTATGTTAGGGATAAGGTATGTTTAGTTTTTGAATGCAGGAAATACAAAAATTTAATAAAAGGGTTATAATATGGACAGTTTAGACATTTTTCGCACATATTTTTGGAAGCGAATTAGTGACAAAAATTATGTTACAAGATTCACATTAAGAACAGCATATAGAACAATTTGGCATACAAACATTTATAGTGCCGTACATTTTTATAGTGAAACATTTAAAAAGAATGTTAGACGATGAAACTTTTTCAATGCAACATTATATAACATTATGCATTGCAAATAATTAGTGAGAATAATAAAGACCATAAGTACAAACCTTAAACATAACATTTTAAGTGTCAAAAACATTTTTAAATATAAATTATTTTCATTTTTAGATTTAAGTTTGGTTAGTTTGTAAATTTTAGGTTTTTTATATAATTTCATACTTTTTTCACATTATTACACTTAGATTTTGCTCTTAAAGCAAATAATAAATGTTCTTTCGTATTATGACACAGTTTTTATAAGGATACAGCGCTTTTCTCCGCAAAATTATGTTAATTCTGAGGTGAATTTAAGCTAATATTACAAAAGCTTAACATTTTCTTTAAATTAAATATTTCGAACACAAAAGATATGTATTCTTATGTAGAATGTTCTCAGAATTCCATTTTTCCAATTAGTTTTAGTGTAGCTTGTAAGTGTAAATAGTTAGAAGCTTATTTAAGGTAGATTAAGTTATTTCGTATATTAATGTTAGGAATTATAGCTTGTTAGGTGTCTTTTTGTTCAGAATTTTGCGTAGTTTTCATTTCCGTTTTTAATTTTCAATTCCGATTATGCATAAGAAAGTTACGGCCAAATTTCCATTTGTGTCCAATTTTCAATTTCGATCCACCAATCATAGCCATAGTTACTTTTGCAATATGGCTGTAAAATAAATGAATTTTTGGTAGCAACCAGAAACATATAAAAGCAAGCGCTCAGGAAATTACTCTCTCTCTAGAAATTGTTCAAAAGTGTAAAAGGTTAAAACAGTGTGAAATTTGTAAGTTCATAACCTAATTTATTTTCGCCAAGAAGTTTTACGTTTCGAAGAATATTTTCGAGAGCACTTGTTTTTATATCGTCGGATAGAATTTTGAAAAATAATTTTGTTCGATTAATTGATGTTACGATTTTGTGAAGATTTGTTTTTGCGTTTTCCAATTTAAATTAATTCTTGTTTACCAAATTAAAATCCATTTTTATTTGGTCAAAGTTTGTTTTATTTCTTCGGACAATTCCTTTTAAATAAAAATTATTATCGGTAGCTAAAATAAAAGTGTTATCAACAAAAATCTTGGATATTTAAACATATATTTTAAACGATATCACTCATTAAGCTGTAAAATCATTTAAATAAAAAGTTACCGTAATAAATAAGTGGTTGGAGTTTGCCGTTTTTGGAGAAAACATCTTTAAGCTTGGAAGTTGGTGTCTTCGACAACCGAGATTCGAGGTAGCAGTATTGGTTGATGGTAACTACCGTAATCAAGTGGACATTGCCTACATCCAACTGGGGTATCCGAAGACATCAATCAACCGTGAGGACAGTATATGTGAGTCAGATCTTTATAACCCTATTCATTGATATTTCCCTGCAATTTATATTTGTTACATATATGTTTTTAGTTAAGAATTTTAAATATTTACTTGTGTAAACACCTGTAAAGATTTTAATTTCTTTTCTTTTTCTAAATTTTCATTCTGGTTCTAAACATTAATTTTCTAAATTATTCATTTGACATCTTTGACAGTTATAATTTTCACTTAAGTTCATTACAACGCATGCGTTTAATAGCAAATTACATTCAGAATTATTTATATACTTTCAATTCAATTACATAAAGGATATTTCTTATACATATTTACAGATACAAAATTATTAACTTCAACTAAATTCCCTGATCCCTATCCCCATATTGAGATTCTGAGCTAGTCCGGTGCATAATAATAAGAGTTAAAATAATTACATACAACATTTAAATATTATTCCCAAACTAAATATAATTATAATTTTTCCTCACAAAAGTATAAGTCGCCAATTATAAAATAAATTCATCTCATATTTAAACATTACAATTTATATATATATATATATATATATATATATATATATATATATATATATATATATATATATATATATGTTTCTATTTAGATTTCCACAAGTATTCATGTTTAAATAAGACAATTTTTCTTTAAAACTTGTGTAAATAAACGTAAAATTAATTCAACGTTTCGGGAACGTCCTTTGTTCCCTTTGTCAAGAATTTATGTGACAATTACAGAGATTGAAATAAGGTAACTATTTTTAAAAATACAGAATATGAAACAAGGTAACTAATTTAAATTTAATCTGGACGAGTGTGTTTGACTTCGGGTAGTTGGTCGAGTACATGATGTAGAAGGTGCAGACATGGGGACGCCAGGAATAGTTGCAGCATAAGTGTTTGAAATTTCTGGAAGATTTGGAGTTGGTTGAAATGTAGAATCAACTTGTTTAATGACATTCTTCCAAATTTGTGGCATTCTAGAAGTGTTATCTCGTTTATTGAGGGCGTTTGGTCTTCTTTCAATTTCAACTGCTTCTCTAATAATTCTTTCTTGTAAGGTATATAGAGGTGCAATTAAACGGATATTGTTGGTATTAATTTGGTGTCCTGTATCTAAATGATGTGCAGCTAAAGACGATGAGGATTGTGCTGTAATTGCTAGTTGGTGTTCATCGGCTCTCGCATGTAATATTCTATTAGTTTGTCCTATATAAGTTCTTCGACAGTTGTTGCACGGTATCTCATACACAGTCCCTCATCGTCTTTAGCTGCACATCATTTAGATACAGGACACCAAATTAATACCAACAATATCCGTTTAATTGCACCTCTATATACCTTACAAGCAAGAATTATTAGAGAAGCAGTTGAAATTGAAAGAAGACCAAACGCCCTCAATAAACGAGATGACACTTCTAGAATGCCACAAATTTGGAAGAATATCATTAAACAAGTTGATTCTACATTTCAACCAACTCCAAATCTTCCAGAAATTTCAAACTCTTATGCTGCAACTATTCCTGGCGTCCACTTCTGCACCTTCTACATCACATACTAGACCAACTACCGAAGTCAAACACACTCGTCCAGATTAAATTTAAATTAGTTACCTTGTTTCATATTCTGTATTTTTAAAAATAGTTACCTTATTTCAATCTCTGTAATTGTCACATAAATTCTTGACAAAGGAACAAAGGACGTTCCCGAAACGTTGAATTAATTTTACGTTTATTTACACAAGTTTTAAAGAAAAATTGTCTTAATATATTATATATATATATATATATATATATATATATATATATATATATATATATATATATATATATATATATATATATAGGGACCAGAATATATCAGAATACCACCACGTGTCGCCTACAGTGATTTCGGTTCATTCGTCGCTTGACATCAGTGTGTGGTGGACGTCATTTTGTTTTCTTATATCTGATCTAATATTTCACGTGCCCAACGTAAGAGGTAAGTACTTTTTTAAAGAAGTTTTAAACTGTTTATCGCTATTAACATCCAACTTAGCTACAAAGTAAAGGGTTGTCGCTAAGAGAAAGCTAAATATACATTGATTAAATGATTGATATATATTTTTGTAGAATAACGTAATTGGGGGTAATGCCGGTCAGGTGACCGGTATTACCCCGAATGTGCTTTTTTACTATTTGACATTGAATACCTTAGTTAATTCCAACAATTTTAGTTTTCAGATGCCTATGTCATATACCAGAGTAACTACTTCAGAGACTTCAGAGACACTTAATCGAGCCGTAAAGCTTGTTCAAGATGGCAATTCCATTCGGCCAGCTTTAAAAGCAATTAAGATACCCTTTTCAACTCTACAAGAAAGAATGAAAAAGCAATCGTACTCAGATCCGAAACTTGGAAGACGCCCTGTATTTAGTACTGAAGTAGAAAACGAAATGGCAAAGGAAATAAAATACCTGGCAAATATTTTCTACGGCTGTACGCCCATTCAAATTAGGAAAATGGCATACCAGTATGCAGAAATTCACAATATGAAGCATAATTTCAGTACTGATTCGAAAATAGCAGGACCAGACTGGTTGGCAGGATTTCTAACACGAAACAAAATTTCCGTTCGAAAGCCGGAAGCTACAAGTGTCAATAGAATCACGGCGTTTAACAAAACAGAGGTCATGACTTTCTACAAATTGTTAGAAGAACGAATGGTAAAGTATAAATTCGTCCCAAACAATATGTACAATTGCGACGAAACAGGGATTTCCACTGTGCAAGAGCCCGGAAAGATATTGGCAGCACAAGGGGACAAGAGAGTTGGATCAATAACTAAATGGGAAAGAGGTAGAAATATAACTTCATTATGTGCCATGAATGCTTCGGGTGGATTTATACCTCCTATGTTTATTCATCCAAGGAAACGGATGACGCCTCTCCTTGAGAAAGATGGACCAATAGGGGCAATTTATAAATGCTCAGACAATGGCTGGATTAATGAAAATCTTTTCAGAGAATGGCTTCAGCACTTTACATCTTTTGCCAAACCTTCGAAAGACGAACCAATTCTGTTGATTTTGGACAATCATTCAAGCCATATTTCCTTACCAATTTTTGAACATTGTAAATCAAACCATATTATTATGTTATCCTTACCGCCACACACGTCGCATAGAATGCAACCCTTAGATCTCACCTTCTTTGGTCCACTTAAAGCAGCCTATAAAAAGGAATGTGATTTATTCATGAAGACCCATCTTATGAGGTAGCATCACTTTTTCAAAAGGCTTTTTCTAAAGTTGTGTCTATCAGTAAAGGTGAATCAGGATTTAGAACAGCTGGAATCTTTCCACTAAACCCTAATAACTTTACTGATGAAGACTTCATTCCTTCTGAAATTCTGCAATCTGAGCCCGTGGTCGTTGATTCCGAATCTTTTCTAGACATCAACACAGTTGGATCCAATTTCTGGACATCAACGAATTTGGATGTAATTCCTCCAATATCAAGAAAAGATATTCCATCGACTTCCCAAGAAGATACAACATCGTCAAAAACGTTGAATAGAGTCCGAGATCTTCTTCCAGTGCCTACGAAGCTGCCACGTGCAAAGAGTAGAAAGTGCCGACAGGAGCAACATGCGACAATTTTGACATCAACGCCTAATAAAGAAGATCTGGTAGCAAAAGAAAACAAAAAAGAAGCTAAAAAGCAGAAAGAACATTTTAACTATAAAGGCAAAGGAAAAAAGTCTAATATACAGAAGAAAGGGATCCCAATGGTCAAAAGGAAAGTATTCCAAGAAAAAAAAAATGAAACGTCTGAGTCCGATGTTAACTCGGCTGATCTGTGTGATGATAGCGAAGATGATGATATGACAGATGCTGGAAATAGATGCATTATCTGTGACGAATTTGGTCAAGATAATGAAATGTGGTACAGGTGCACCTCATCCGGCCTGTAGACCCACTCAGAATGCAGTGGATGGGATTCAGCTGTTTGGTATGTGTGTGATACATGCACTGATCCCCTACGTGACCGTCATTACCCCCAGCGTGACTGCCATTACCCAGCAGTGTGGGTAATGGCGGTCAAAATCGTTTTTCTTTGTTAATTTTTTATTAATATATTATTAAAAGTTTGGTTATTTTTGTAATTCTATTGTGTAGATAAATACTTTAACTTTCTACTGGTAACTAGTATTAAACATATGATCTCATATTGTAGTTTTATTAAATTTATTGCTTAAGTGACCGCCATTACCCCGTTGCACCCTACACGCACGTACACACACGCACGCACGCACGCACGCACCACCCACACACACACCCACACACACACACACACACACACACACACACACACACACACAACAACAACACACACACACACACACACACACACACACACACACACACACACACACACACACACACACACACACACACAAACACACACAAACACACACAAACACACACAAACACACACAAACACACACACACACACACACACACACACACACACAAGCGCGCGCATGCGCAAACACAAGTGAAAGAGGTGAACAATCTAAACACGTAGTTTGCTATTATATAAGAGAATGGAATTGGGAGCATAGGAAAGCGCGAAAGGAGATTGGGAACAGTTAGCTAAAGACGAAAGTTTAAAAAAAATAGAAGACTGTTCTAACATAATTTTACCGAACCTTGAAAATCAACATCGTGAATGTGTATTTGTGAAACGTTTTACTAGTATGTAGATTTTGTGTATATATTGATTTAAATCAAAGTTGAAATTGACAAAAAAATAATATTACAGTAGATACAAGTAAACGTACGTATTATATAATGTCTTTGTTAGAAATCCTTGAATTGTGTGAATTATCAAAGACTAACCACTTGTCGAAAGATTGACTTCCTTGACGTCATAATACGTGCTCAACGAAGTGAAAGTCGAAGACGAAGACATTTTGAAGTTCTGGCTTATAAAGACGTCCTTGAATCTCTTGACAATGGCTATTATGTAATTACTGTGTGTTCATGATGAGGTACAGTTACACAGCATAATCCAATTTAAAATAACATGTATTTTGAATAAACAATTTACGTTAATATGACAAAACTTAAAATTATTTTTTTAACAATAACCTTTTTCTAAGCAACACACTTCTCTTGTTTTATAAGAATTAATAAATTACCTTAATTAAAATATGTAACACTCTCTCCCACTGAATTAGAGGTTTAGTTTTTCAAAAGTGTTTCAAATTCGATTTGAACGACGTAACCTAGGTGTATCAACCACAGCAGATTCTTCCGGCATTTCACTTATTTTTTTAGAATCCAAATTAGGTTTATCACCATCATTTGTTGTTGATTTGCAATAATATTAGTACTACTTACTTTAGCACATAATTGATCTTCATGACAAAAACTGACACCATTTTGAGATTTTACAACATATCTTGTAGGACTTGACGATTTAACACTCTTCTGCAGGTATAAATTTATTAACACCATTTATAATAAACCTGAAAAACCATATATGGTACCTATTTTATATTTTGTTACTTCTTATTTATCCATACGTAGGTTTTAATAAATCTAACCGTGTCCTCGCTCTACATTTTGAAATCACTTCAGCAGGAATCATGCCTGTACCTGTAGTTTGAATTGTTCTATATGCAAACGATACATGACCTAATTTTTCTTTAAATGTTAGAGTATTATTTAAATTATTCTTAATAGTTTGTACTCCACGTTCAGCTGAACCATTAGAAGGTGGTGCGTGTACTAAATTTATACCATTAGATAAACTGAAAATTTTAAATTCATCTGAATTGAAAGGAAGGCCATTATCACAAACCAAATTTAGTGGA
The DNA here is from genome assembly GCA_036346205.1 of Vesta saturnalis. Lineage (NCBI taxonomy): Eukaryota > Metazoa > Arthropoda > Insecta > Coleoptera > Lampyridae > Vesta > Vesta saturnalis. The sequence continues at coordinate 1,025,014 of JARFJB010000786.1, forward strand.
AAAGCTATTACAGCAAAGGGTTGCTTCAAATTTTATATGATGGTTGGCTTAGTTAGTACTATGCATATAACAAGCGTTGAACTATTTACTATGTGCCAAAAATTAACAAGACCACTTTACCTCCACAATGTATAAAGTCAATATGAATCCTTTCCCGCGGTTTATTAGATTTTGGCTACTGGACCAAAATATAATCCTGTTTTGAATTCTGATTAAATTGGCAAATGTCACAATCACTAATAAAATTTTCAACATCCTCTGAAACAAGAGCGAGCTAACATTTTGTGAGGTTACTTTGTCGCATTGAGTATACTAGTGTTGAGTTGTGCTATGATGCATTTATGTAAGTTTGGTGTAAATGTTACGCCACTGGGATTTGTAGCAGAGCAATGAATATTATGTAGGACATTTATATGTTGTGTAAAAGGCTGTAATCTGAACGAGTTAAATCTCTATTGAGACGATAATGTGTGCCACTGTTTTGTATTTTCAGGAATGTAGGTTCAAAATTGTTATGACTAGGTAACGTAAGTGAAGTAATGATATGCTAGCATTATACTAAGGTGTAGAGGAAGGATATGCATGTATTTTTACTTACTTACTAAATAAGTTACGATTTCACAATGGAAAATTTTATACATAAAGGACTTTCAATGCAGTGTGTCCCAAAATTAATTCCCCAGGCGCCGGGGTTAGACTCTATAACCAAAAAATAATCGAAAATCACTTATCTCAAAATTTCGAAATTTTTCTCCTTACGAAATTACAGCCATCTTAAAAATCGCAATGAAGGTATTTTTGCATATCAATTTTTACTTTCTTACTAAACAAGAAAGTATTGCGGTCGAAAATAAATCGAAAAAAATCAGTTGCGTTATTTTGATGATTTACGATTCCCTAAACCCAAAAAAATTTTTCAAAATGTCTGTGTGTGTCTGTGGTCACTCGCCAGCTGAAACTATACGGACGATTTGGATGAAATTTGGAGTGAAGGCTTACGAGACAGTTATGTCGACAAAACAAGCTTTTAAACGCAATAAAACAAGCTTTTATAGGTATACCGGGGTGAAAATAAGAGTGTTATTTTGGGGGCAAACTTTAACATAGAGGACTGAAATACAAGTCATCAATAACTCGCATAAAATGCAATTTTTTACAATTTTTAAAACTTTCAAAATTTAATATGGCCGCAATTACAGTCACATATACATTTTTTTTCTAGAAATATGTATTTCCGATACTGTTCAAGATATAAAATAATTGGAAATGGATATTTTTTTCACCTGAGAATAAAAAGATTTAATCTGTTATTAATTAGGTCCCGTTTTTATCAAAGTAGATTGCATAAATGTTATTAAAATTATTATTACATTTCTTTTAATTCCACCTACAAATTGTGTCCTAATTTATTTATGCATTGGGGGTTGCATTCTAATAAGGGGTCCTAGTCTTGTAAGACGGGAATCTGTTCGCGGGCTTTTTAATCTGTGTTTATTATTATTAGACACTTATACAACATCATTATGAATCGAAAGTAGCAATTAGCCGTCGACATCGTGTTAATTATTGTGTTTACAAATATTTTAGAATTTTGCTGCTGCAAAAATACAATAAAGTCTAAATATTAGGTGAAATAATGATCATTTCTACTCTAATGCTTTTTATACAGGCAGATTCTATATCTAAGCGGTCAGCACCTTTACATCCGAAAAATTATACCTAATTCAATTGTATGTCCAATTAGTCACACACACACACACGCACGCACTCACGCACACACACCACACACACACACACACACACACACACACACACACACACACAACGCGCGCGCGCGCCCCTCCCTGCTACGGAACTCTTAATTAAAACAACTAAACTACTGAAACGCTTTATTTATCAGAGTCAAATGGTTGAAAAACAAGCATTATACAATAATTTTATTATCGCATCATTTATAACTAAACATGTAGTGAAAAACTGATTTACAAAATCAAGCAAGACTAGATTAATAAATGCATAGTTCTTAAGACATATCGCCGGCGTGAGCGGCAGCAGAGATGATTCGTCGAGGGGGACGTCGCGCGACGCACCCTCACACCGTCTAATATTGTACGTGTATGCGTTTCAAAATTAGTTTATTCATTATTACATATACATATTTAAAACATATTAAAAGCGTCTTTACATCGCACTTTTGCTGAATATTTATGTTCTAGACATAATATTTGCTAAAGATATATCAAAATTAACAATATATTACCACTCCATTTTCACCTTTCATACTTATAACTCCTTATCTACACTAATTACACGTTGCTTCATTACGATCCTTGATGTATTGCTAAGATGAAGTCTTTATTTTCTTTAGCAGCTCGCCTAACTTCTTCTTTCGCTCGTCTATGTTTAATACCTTTTCTTTACATTCCCTTCGTATCGTGCGTACTACTTTCGTGATTTCTGCTAAACTGAATCGCCCGCTCCCAAGCAGGCCTTCTACAGGGATCCTTGAAACCGCTAACCGTGAAAAATTCTTGTGAACTGATTCTATTTTAGCCTTCTAAAAATTTTAATATGACCCGGCGCGTGCGCATTGACCTAACCTAACCCAAAACCGTGTGTTTATTTATCTAACCTAATACTGTAAGCGTATTCGGTCTAACTTAATAACGCAAGAAACGAGCGCGAGACGATAGAGACGAGGAGTGATATATATATATATATATATATATATATATATATATATATATATATATATATATATATATATATATATATATATATATATATATATATATATATATATGAGAGAGAGAGAGAGAGAGAGAGAGAAGAGAAGGTGAGAGATCAACGTCTATTATAGAAAATATTCTCTAGTTTAAAAATATATTATGTGGGTAAAATTTCGCGACGCGAGGCTTTAGGCGAAGGCTGTTTCAGCGATCCACACTCCAACCCTCCCCAAACATAACCGAGATTGTAAAACAGGTGTAGGCCGTCGCAACTTGTTCTCGGGTCTTCGCCCCTTGCGATCTGAATTAGTTCGGGGGCCATCGTGAATTGTCGTGGTACCCTTGGGGGAAAATTTGAATACGTATTATAATAGAGAGCCTAATGCTAACTTGTAAAACAGGTGTAGGGCTGCGCAACTTCCTTTCGGGGCTTTGCACCTTGTGGATGGCCCATTGGCGGAAAATTTGAATTTGTATTTAAGTCTCTGCAGGTTATGGCTGGAAATATGAATTTGTATTGTAATAAGGGGTATAATGCTAACTTGTAATACAGATGTAGGTCTTAGCAACTTACTCTCAGGCCCACGCCCCTTCACCAAACATTTGAATTTGTGGTGCCATCTATGAGGGGAAATTTAAACTTGTATTGTAATAAGGGGTCTAATGCTAACTTATAATACAGACATAGGGCTTCGCAAAGTGTTTTAGGGTCTTGGTCCCTTGGCGGGAAATTTGAATTTGTATTTAAGTGTTTACATTCTGAATGCTTATTGCGAGAAATTTTAAATTCCAATAAGGGCCTAATGCTAATTTGTAAGACAGGTGTAGGGCTGCGCAACATGCTTTCGGGCCTTCACACCCCTGCCTTGGCCCCCATGTATGGCTGGAAATAGTATTCTAATAAGGGGGCCCTAGTGCTAACTTATAAGACAAATACAGGAACTTGTGTTAGGTCTGCGCCCTCCTGCCATGGCCCCTTGTTGCGAAATTTGAATTTGTGTAGCTATTTAGTTGTGTATGGACTAATGAATATTTTCTATAATAAAGGTGGCACCACCTAGCGTTATATTTCTAGAGCTAATTAGGGTTTCGTTTGTGGCACCATCTAGTGGTATATTTTTAAACTAGCGAATGTTTTCTGTAATAAAGATGGCAGCCCCTAGCGGTGTATTTTTAGGACTAATTAGGGTTGTTCATGGTGCCATCTGGTGGTGTAAAGACTAATGAATGTTTTTTGTAATACAGGTTGATCGTGTTCGTCTCTCCCTCGTCTCTGTCGTCTTTTTCTCAAAACATACAAATCAATTAATCAAATCAATTAAGCAGATCAATCCCAAACACATCGCGTTCGATATAATCAAACAATCAGATCAATCTCAATCAATCAACCAAATCAATCAACCAAATCAATCAACCAAATCAATCTCAATCAATCAAATCATAACTTACAGCCTGGGAAAATTAGCTTACAACTCAAAAATACTGATTGGACTAAATTTGCCTTACAATCTCGGTTATGTTTGGGGAGAGTTGGAGTGGGGACCGCCGAAACAGCCTTCGCCTAAAGCCTCGCGTCGCGAAATTTTACCTATATAAAGTATTTTTAAACTATAGAATATTTTCTATAATAGACGTTGATCTCTCCCTCTCTCAGCCCCCTAGCCTCCCCTCGTCTCTATCGTCTCTCGCTCGTTTCTTGCGTTATTAGGTTAGACCCTATGCGCTTACAATATTAGGTTAGATTAATAAACACACGGTTTTAGGTTAATTTCGGTCAAAGCGCACGCGCGGGGTCACATTACAGTTCTTAGAAATCTAAAATAGAATCAGTTCACAAGAATTTTTCACGGTTAGCGGTTTCAAGGATCCCTGTAAAAGGTCTGCTTGGAAGCGCACGATTCAGTTTAGCAGAAATTATGAAAGTGGTACGCAAGATACGAGGGGAAAGTAAAGAAAAGGTATTAAGCATAGACGAGAGAAAGAAGAAGCTAGGCGAGCTGCTAAGGAAAATAAACGACATAATGAAACTAGATTTAGGGTTTTATGAAATGCACAGGATGATGAAGAGGCTTCAGCTCAGCAATACATCATGGAGCGTAATGAAGCAATGTGTAATTAGTGTAGATAAAGAATTATAAGTATGAAAGGTGAAAATAAAGTGGTAATATATTGTTAATTTTGATATGTGTTTAGCAAATATTATGTCTAGAACATAATTATTCAGCAAAAGTGCGATGTAAAGACGCTTTTAATGTGTTTTAAATATGTATATGTAATAATGAATAAAGTAATTTGAAACTCATACTCGTACAATATTAGACGGTGTGAGGGAGCGTCGCGCGACGCACCCTCATCTCGTGCCGCTCCCGTGCGACGTCCCCCTCGAGGAATCATCTCTGCTGCCGCTCAAGCCAGCGATATGTCCTAAGAATTTTGCATTTATTAATCTAGCCTTGCTTGATTTTGTAAATCAGTTTTTGACTACATGTTTAGTTATAAATGACGCGATAATCAAATTACTGTATAATGTTTGTTTTTCAACCATTCGACTCTGATAAATAAAGCGCTTTAGTAGTTTAGTTGTTTTAATTAAGAGTTCTGTAGCAAGAGAGAGGCGTGCATTTCAGAAAATTTTGGGTGAAAAGAAAGCTGGAATCATAGGTATATTCTACCCTGTTTTATCGTGCTTATCTTTTAACATCAAGATAATCGTGTTTGTTGTCTTTTAAATATTTACTAAAAGCTGGCACGCGCATGGCGCATTAACAAAAATAGTTTGATGCATATCTAATTCATAACGTCTAATTACCTGCCTACTTAATTGCTGCTTATTTATTTATTTAAAAGTAATTTGTGTGTGTGTATATATATATATATATATATATATATATATATATATATATATATATATATATATATATATATATATATATATATATATATATGTGTGTGTGTGTATGTGTGTGTGTGTGTGTGTGTGTGTGTGTGTGTGTGTGTGTGTGTGTGTGTGTGTGTGTGTGTGTGAGTGTGTGTGACTAATTGAACATACAAATAAACCAGGTATGATTTTTCGAATGTAAAGGTGCTGACCTCTTAGATATAGGATCTACCTGTATAAAAAGCACTAGAGTAGAAATGATTATTATTTCACCAAATATTTAGACCTTATTGTATTTTTACAGCAGCAAGATTTTAACATATTTGTAAACACAATAATTAACACGATGTCGACGGCTAATTGCTACTTTCCATTCATAATAAAGTTGTATAAGTGTTTAATAATAATAAACTCAGATTAAAATGCCCGCGAACAGATTCCCGTCTTGCAAGACTAGGACCCCTTATTAGAACGCAATCCCCAATACATAAATGAATTAAGCCACAATCTGTAGATGGGATTAAAAGAAATGTGATAATAATTTTAATAACATTTATGCAATCTCCTTTGATAAAAACGCGGCCTAATTAATAACAGATTAAATCTTTTTATTCTCAGATGAAAAGAATACGATCCCCACGTGAAGTTATAGTGCCCCAGAGGTGACGTCACAAAAATCCAAGATGGCGGCGACAGTGCCTCACTTCTACTCATAATTTATTACGTTAAGAAATCATTTTAAGGAACCTTTATTTAACTACGCTTATCTATTTCAATTTATTTTATATCCCGAGCGGTATCGGAGATACATATTTCTAGAAAAAAAAATGTATATGTGACTGTAATTGGGGCCATATTAAATTTTGAAAGTTTTAAAAAATCTTAAAAAATTGCATTTTATAGGAGTTACTGATGATTTGTATTTCAGTCCCCCTCCTATAAAAGCTTGTTTTATTGCGTTTAAAAGCTTGTTTTGTCGACATAACTGTCTCGTAAGCCTTCACTCCAGATTTCAAAATCGTCCGTATAGTTTCAGCTGGCAAGTGACCACAGACACACAGACATTTTGAAAAACGTGGGCATATAAAAAAAGTGAAAGTTAAAGTGTCCCAGAGGTGACGTCACAAAAATTCAAGATGGCGACGCCTTACTTCTACTATTATGGCATAAATTGGCATACATTTAAGGGGCCAAGCTTAAGCATGTAATGCTCCCTTACTTTTAGGTGCAATTTTATTTATATAAAATATCGCGCCCTTCTGGTTTGGTAACCCAGCGCGGTTTTACTTTGCCTCGGCTTTGCTCAATCGGGTTTATTTTATAAACGGGGTGTGGTTCGTAGTGATTATTGGATGGGCTTAACACTGTAACCTTAAATAAAATTCGTAAAGCATTTTTAACAGGTATATTAAATAAATATTTACAATAAAGAAAATAAGAACGTATTCAACAAAATATGTACATGCGAACTTCCTTGTCCAGGTCCTGGTGTCACTGGGTGCGTAATCGCTTCTGTGAACAAAAATAGTCTTTTTAACTTAATCCTTACCTAAAAGATACAGTTTAGGATACGGTCCTGTATGTACGGTAGCGCGAGTGGTGTTCGATGCAGTGGTTGCTCGAAGCGCCAGCGCATTGAACCCGATTCGTTTGAGAAAATCGATATCGTGTTTGTATGCCAGTAACTCTAAAGCGCTGCAGCAAGGATGTTCTACTCCCTGGAAGTAATACACGCGAAATGCTCGTATACGACCTCGATGTATTCGCACAATCTTTCTTTAATTATTACCGGTTTAATGTAGGCAATTAGATTATTTATCTAACTAAATGAATTACTCTCTATACTACTTACTCTATACTAAGGTTAATTATTGATAATTAAACTAGGGAACGAAATACTTAATATTATTTTAAGTGGTTTACGTAAAGGTCGAATAATCTACGTACTCTTTAATTTATTTACAAACGTTCTCGCACCCGGTATTTACGATGGTTATATTTATATACAAATTTATACTACAGGTTATGGAGGTATTCCTCTACTAATCAAAGACACCATCTGTGGTTATTACGTGTTATCTGTATGCAGTAAGTGTGTGAGTTTCGAACGGGGTCTTAGTAATTTCCAGAAAACGAAGGCGATGGCCTGTCTTTACTGTATATACTAAGAGAAAGGTCGTAGGTCTTTACAGCCTTGTAACAACCCTTCACCCTCAAGTGGTGACGAGATACTTCGGGATCTACCCGGCGTGCCTCTAGGTGTTTGTGTGCTTTGTAAAACTCCTGGTGCTTAGCCCGAAGTATTTACGGTCGAGATACGTCGGGATCTACCCTGCGTGCCTCTAGGTGTTTGTGTGCTTTGTAAAACTCCTGGTGCTTAGCCCGGAAGTATTTACGGTCTGCAGTGTTTGAATGTGAATTGTCAGAATGTATAACTTTACCACTTACGTGTCTTTCAATCGCGGTATTGAGCTTTAGGTTGCCCGATCGCGAAGGACTCTTCGTCGGTGAACAACAGGTCGGTGTTTACTCTAAACAGACGGAACGGCTGCGGCTACTGGTTTCTGGAACGGTCAACGGTGGCGGCTGCTGGATATCGGCTTAACGGGAATCTACTTCTATTCTCTATGCGCGTCGCGAGTTTATAAAGGGGTATCGGTGGGCGGCTTCGCGGCTACCGTGCGGGGAATACCGTTACATGATTGGTTAAAATCGTTCTGACGTGCAGAAACTTACGGTTTCTTAGTAATACACGTCAGCAGTGATGAATAAATTATTTGTTGTGCAATATCGCGTAAACTTATGAAATTTTACATACAGGATGGTCCGTGCCTAATTTATTCTAAAACATATAAGTATAAGATGCTGGTTCTTTACAAGCAATCGAAATGGATTTATTCAAAATTCTTTCCAATCAATTTTTTTTTTTTTTTTTGTTTTCTAGGAACCAGCCACTCTTACGAATGCAACTAACCTGCTTCTTCTAAAGCTACTAGTATGGGAGATATCAATTTTCAAATATTTAATATTGGTATTGTCATAACTTTCTAACTATTTTGGTTACAAGTTTGGGATTTTGGAAATAAACTTTGTTCATTTACGCTAATGAAATGATATTATCCTCATGGAAACACTACCTCTGGTTTTTCCGGAAATAGTAGACATTCCTCGTATTGCTGGTACGACATACACGTATTCTTACTTTATTTGAAAGGAAACTAAATTTACTTTAAAATGGTATAAAACAATCTATAATTATCTTGAAAGATAAGCGAGATATCTACTTTTAACTATCGACCTACATACAGGGTTGGAAAAAAGTACCGGAACGCTTAAATATCCACAAAATCGCTAAAGTTATGATTACAAAATTCAGGAATTTGGGGGTTTCGGGGCGTGCAGGATTGGAAAATGATATCGGCACTGTTGCCAAATTTCCTAATTTTTCGCTACACGTAGTCATTTTGCTTTCTTAAATAGAATGCCCTATTTATTTTTATTGCAATCAATTGGGCGTCTCAAACTTATTAAGATCTCAAATTTTCAAAATTTTATCTCTACTAGTTGCCGAGATAAGACAACACCGCGTTTTCAGTAACAAGTACCGAAACGCTTAAATATCTGCAAAACCGCTAAAGCTATGATTACAAAATTCGGCATTTGGGGGTTCCTAGGCATGCGGAATTGTTATCTTAAATGGAATGTCGCATTTATTTTTATTGAAATAGATGACTTGAGTTATGAAGGTTATTTTTTTATTTGTGATTGGCCACTTTTCCTTGCACTTTAACTAATAACAATAATGCTAAGATAAGAAGGAGATTAAAAGCCAATGGACTAAAACAACAATAACTTAATTAATTAATTAACAATAGAATTAATAATTAACGACACTAACTTTTAATTAAATACTCAAAGTGGGCTCCATTATTTGCCCAAGTCGATCATAAAATTCTCGCAATGTATTGCTCAACATATCCGGTGTTATAAGTACAATTTCGATGCGGATTCTTTCGCAGAGTTCGTTCAAATTTTCTGGACGATTTCTGTAGGTACCGTTCTTCAAATGACCCCACAAGAAGAAGTCCAGTGGAGTCATATCAGGGGATCGAGGTGGCCATTCTAATGCTCCACGTCTTCCAATCAGCCTTCCTGGGAATTGGTTGCTTAGAAATTGCATGGATTCTCTTGAATAATGGGGCGGAGCACCATCATGTTGGTACCAGATTTCACCTACATTTCTATTTTGTTGAATGGCAGGAACTATACTTTCTCTAAGGAGCTCCAAATACTTTCGCCCTGTTAATGTACCTTCTATGAAAAAAGGTCCGATAATATTGTTTCCCAATATTCCCGCCCAGATGTTAACTTTCTCAGGATATTGGGTATGAAGTTCTTCCATCCAATGGGGGTTATCTCTACCCCAAATTCGGCAATTGTGCTTATTAACTTGGCCGTTCAAGCAAAAAGTAGCTTCGTCACTGAATACAATTTTGTGCGCAAAATAAGAATCTTGATTGATATTTTCCATCATGATTTCGGCGAATTCATTGCGGCGGTCAGGATCATCCTCTAAAAGCTCTTGAGTGTAATGGATCTTGTACGGCTTTAATTTATTTTCCTTCAAAGTAGTCCTTACAGATTTTGACAGATGTCGGTATTTATAGCTAACTGATTGGTGCTTACTTTTAGATTTTCCTCCATTTGTAACAAAACGTTTAATTTATTTTCATAACTTGTAGCAGTTCTTGGGCGTCCGGTTTTGGGTAAAAATTTATGGACCCGGTTACCTAGTAAGGTCGACAAGTTCTGTGTACGGTAGACTTTTTAATGGGTTTATTAGGATAACGATCATTAAACAAGCTGCAGATTTCTTGATATGTCCTTGTTTTATTTCCATATCCACGAAAAAGCAAACTATCAATACGTTGGGTTTCTGATAGAACAAAAGCCATAATCAAATTATAATTTTGTAATCAATGCAATATTCAGCGGCTTAACTGACAATGATGTGTTTAATTTGTCATTGTAACATGGCGACGGCTAGAGTGTTGAAAACAATTGAAGCAGTGCTTACTTATTCCTAGGGTATTCATATTTTCGGGCATCACCGATAAATTTAATGTACTCTAAAATATTGTAAAATAAGTAACTATGCCATAATATTTCTCACTAGTAGCTAATAGTATAAACAGAATTTTGAGAATTTGGGATCTTCCATTTAAGATAACAAAAAGACTAGGTATTGAGATCTTAATAAGTTTGAGACGCCCAATTGATTGCAATAAAAATAAATAGAGCATTCTATTTAAGAAAACAAAATGACTACGTGTAGCGCAAAACTGGAAAATCTGGAAACAGTGCCGATATCATTTTCTAATTCTGCATGCCTAGGAACCCCCACATGCCGTATTTTGTAATCGTAACTTTAGCGGTTGTGTAGATATTCAAGCGTTCCGGTACTTTTTACTGAAAATACGTTGTCGTCATATCTTAGCAACTAGTAGATCTAAAAGTTTGAAAATTTGAGATTTTACTAAGTTTAAGACGCCCAATTGACTGCAATAAAAATAAATAGAGCATTCTATTTAAGAAAACAAAATGACTACGTCTAGCGTAAAACTGGGAAATCTGGTAACAATGCCGATACCATTTTCTAATTCCGTATGCCTACGAACCCCTAAATCCCATATTTTGTAATCGTAACTTTAGCGGTTTTGCAGATATTCAAGCGTTCCGGTACTTTTTACTGAAAATACGGTGTCGTCATATCTTAGCAACCAGTAGATCTAAAAGTTTGAAAATTTGAGATCTTAATAAGTTTGAGACGCCCAATTGATTGCAATAAAAATAAATAGAGCATTCTATTTAAGAAAACAAAATGACTACGTGTAGCGCAAAACTGGAAAATCTGGAAACAGTGCCGATATCATTTTCTAATTCTGCATGCCTAGGAACCCCCACATGCCGTATTTTGTAATCGTAACTTTAGCGGTTTTCAGATATTCAAGCGTTCCGGTACTTTTTACTGAAAATACGTTGTCGTCATATCTTAGCAACCAGTAGATCTAAAAGTTTGAAAATTTGAGATCTTACTAAGTTTAAGACGCCCAATTGACTGCAATAAAAATAAATAGAGCATTCTATTTAAGAAAACAAAATGACTACGTCTAGCGCAAAACTGGGAAATCTGGTAACAATGCCAATATCATTTTCTAATTCCGTATGCCTACGAACCCCTAAATCCCATATTTTGTAATCGTAACTTTAGCGGTTTTGCAGATATTCAAGCGTTCCGGTACTTTTTACTGAAAATACGGTGTCGTCATATCTTAGCAACCAGTAGATCTAAAAGTTTGAAAATTTGAGATCTTAATAAGTTTGAGACGCCCAAGTGACTGCAATAAAAATAAATAGGGCATTCTATTTAAGATAACAAAGCGACTACGTGTATCGCAAAACTGGGAAATCTGGCAACAGTGCCGATATCATTTTACTGGATGTCACGGAAATGGGGGGTTTATTAGGGTCAGTTTTGATTTTATTAAATATTTCTAAAGCAGCTGATCATTTCAAAGATATAAGAATACCCCATACATTTTCTGTATTTTGCAAGAAAGTCCTGTAATGCACTAGCATTCACCTAGTTGAAATAGATATTTAGGTCAAAATAGTTTATTTATAATTAAGTCACCCTTGGCGAACACAGAATATGACATTTTGTGTGTCAATGCTTCATTGTAAAATTTTTCAATTTTAAACTGACGTACAACGATAAACGATCAAGTTTTCATACTTATTATACCACACAGAATAATTCCCCTTTGCTGTAACGAACTATCCGATTGCCTTAAGTGACGGGGTATTTTTTCTTATTAAAATAAAGCTTCACAATATAATTACGACAAAATCAAGATGGGTTATAACTAAATATTTAATAATCATATGTTCTCCTATTTATACCCTATTTTCACAAAGCAAATGTAAATTCTATTGTTACTTGTAGTAATTACATGTAATTACTTGAATGATATTGTAAATTAATTGATTTCCGGCTTAACCTGTATTCAATAATCGTAATTATTCTAAAATCCTACATAATTTGATAAGATAAATATTTGAATTGAATTGAGAAACGTTATAATTGCTATAAAATTTGCCATAAAATTTCCCATAGGTAGGGTGGCATTATTTAATTTACAGACATCCCAAATGCTTTTCTAACAAACCGGAAACCCTAAAAATGTCAATTTAGGTTTTTTTAGGAAATCTCAAAATGAAATATAATACTCACTTATGGGAAATTGAATCATAAAAACGTTTATAAGGAAACTATTTTTTGTATTATAATTTAACGAATCATTTTCAATTTATAGACTCTATATCTCACCCTGACGGGGTTTGGACCTGCTTTGTGCAACAAACCAATAGAAACTCTACATGACCAGTTTTGCATTTAAAGGGATGTACAAAATTTATGTGCATTTTTAAACTACTTCGAGAATGGACTTTTTCATTGACGCCGGGTGTACGTCAATCAAGAATATTTAGATATGATTAAACTACATGGAGTTTGTAATAATAATGCTGGTGCTGCAGATTGCCTGTACAACCAACATTTTCCTACAATACGTGGCTCCTAGCATGATTCATGCTGGTTGTCCTAGACAGCTAATATGGCAACAGGAAGAGCAATTACTCCACGACATTGAAGAAGATCCGTCTGTAAGAGTACCAGGATCTTAGCAACCAATCGTCACCATCGTCGTAGTACTATTCACAGATTCATGCAAAGAAAAAAAATCTGTACCGTTATCACTTACAGCCGGCTCAAAAATTATATCTTGAGGATAGTAAGTTACGCTTACTAACTGCAGATGCTTTTTAAGTTGCTTAGATACAAATGAAGACCTTTTAAGCAAGTGTTGTGGAGTGAAGAGGCCCATTTTAATCAACAACGTGTGTTTAACCAGCACAACTTACATAACAGAATTACGAAAATTCACATCAAATTAGAGAATCACATAAGTAAATGCCCTGGAGTGTAAATGTATTGGTTCGTTGGGAAATGATATAATAGGACCACATGTTCTGCCTAGAATATTAAACGCAGAGAATTATGCAAATTTTTGTGAAAACACATTACCTAACTTTTTGCAAGTATTGCAACATCAAACTATTGTGTAGCAACATGATGGAGCGCCTGCTCATTATTCTAGAAATGTTCGAGATATTAAATTGACGATTTCCCGATAAAGGATCGGTCGCGGAGGACTTATTTCTTGGTCATCTAGGTCCCCAGATCTCAAACCAATACTTTTGGATTGGGGGTTACTTGAAAAATGCGGTATACAGACTCCTACCGAATAATCAAGATTATTGTTCATATTTATGGAGCTTTAACTCAAATTACAAATGAAACAATAGGTCGTGTTGAGAACAATTTTTTTCGCCGCCCGCAAACAACAAAATGGCAAACATTTCGAACATTTAAGTATTTTAATTTTAATGAGTGTATATGCCACTTGGTTAAATTAATAAACTATTTTTACTGGATATTTGAAGACATGATTCAAATTTTTAATATGGCTATAATTCAAAATTTTTGACATAAGTGATTTTCGATTTATTTTTTGTCATATAGTATATCAGCCGCTGGGGAATTAATTTGGGACGCCCTGTATAACTTCCAATGTTAGTCATGAATATATGTAAGTAGTGCCAACGTTCTAGATTATTTCTCTCTCTTTTTTGAATCGTGTTGACGTACGAAATAGCTATATGGATATTAAAAATTACTATTAATTTTATAATATGGATAATTTGTTGGATCTAGCCAAATAAATCTATGACGTGCGTTGGTTGTTTCTCACTGAATGTAGTATAGTTTAATCATTTTTAAAAGCGTTGCACGTCATTAGTTCTATGACGTCAGTATTAAATGTCCTTGCCATTTTTAATCTAATGCGAGCTATGTAATAAGACACACATATGTGATTCTGGTATTAAGGGAATGAACAATCAAATTATTTTTTACTGTTACTGCAATAACGTTGATATTGAGAAACATTCTCTCCCAATGTGTTCATTATTATAACGCTTTGTGATGCCCCATATTAGCTCAATTGGATTTAAAATGCAATGGTAGGGAGGTATTCGCAAAACTGTGTGACCATACTGCTCCGTAAGTTGATCAACTGCATAAACTTTCGGTGGTTTATTTCTTAACAGAAATAAAATAGAATGAGATAATTCAAAATTATTGTAGGAAAAAATTACTGTGCAACTTTGACTAAAAGTTCAGCTTTGAAGTCATTGTCAGTATTGTATGGCATTATTGCGTAACCTTGTTTGAATATCCGATTTATTCCACGAGGTATTAGGGATGTTTGTTAGCAAAGTGTTGTGATACGGTGCACTGTCTAGTACGATTACACTGGGTTCTTCTAAATTTATTAATAATCGATTTTCGAACCAATGTAAAAAGTTTTCCCGATTCATTTCCCGGTGGTAATAACGCAAACATGAGATCTGTACCAGAAATGAACCTATTTTCACAGCCTGAGTGCAGTACAATGTATCTATAATGTATAAGAAATAATAAACATCACCTTCTGACGTCAGTTTTAATTCTTTCAAAACGTGGCATTATCAAAAATGGCAATATCTTTTCTCCATTTAAAACCTATTTCTTTTCCTCAGAAACTAAACAAGACATACATATGCCATTTTTTTGTTTTTTACCACAGTTTTCTTTAGACTTTGACCCGATGTTTTTTTATTTTATGAAAATTTGGCATGGTTATTTTATTTCAGTATTTATTATATTATATACTATATTTGAAGCAAATCGAATAGGTCTTTCCTTGTTGTTGATTCTATGACTTAGTACTGCTCTTAATCTGTAAGAACTTTCATCACATGAGAGTATGAAGTGTTCATGTGGATTACAGTGGACTAATAATTTGTTGTTTAATAACTTATGCACAATCAATGGTCTATACGAAATTAGTTTCTTTCTTTTGTAAATGATACAAAGGTCTGTGTCTGTGTCTGAGTCTGTGTCTTTGTGTCGGTGTTTGTGTCTGTGTCTGTGTCTGTGTCTGTGTCTGTGTCTGTGTCTGTGTCTGTGACTGTCTCTGAGTCTGTGTCTGTGTCTGTGTCTGTAAACTGTTCATGTGGATTACAGTGGACTAATAATGTGTTGTTTAATAACTTATGCTCAATCATTGGTCTATACGAAATTAGTTCCTTTCTTTTGTAAAAGATACAAAAGTCTGTGTCTGTGTTTGTGTCTGAGTCTGTGTCTGTGTCTGTGTCTGTGTCTGTCTGTGTCTGTATCTGTGTCTGTGTCTGTGCCTGTGTCCGTGTTTGAGTCTGAGTCTGTGTCTGTGTCTGTGTCTGGGTCTGTGTCTGTGCCTGTGTCTGTCTCTGTGTCTGTGTCTGTGTCTGTGTCTGTGTCTGTGTCTGTGTCTGTATCTGTGTCTGTGTCTGTGTCTGTGTCTGTGTCTGTGTCTGTGTCTGTGTCTGTGTCTGTGTCTGTGTCTGTGTCTGTGTCTGTGTCTGTGTCTGTGTCTGTGTCTGTCTGTGTCTGTGTCTGTGTCTGTGCCTGTGTCTGAGTCTGTGTCTGTGTCTGTGTCTGTGTCTGTGTCTGTGTCTGTGTCTATGTCTGTATCTGTGTCTGTGTCTGAGTTTGTGTATGTGTCTGTCTCTGTCTCTGTGTCTGTGTCTGTGTCTGTGACTGTCTCTGAGTCTGTGTCTGTGTCTGTGTCTGTAAACTGTTCATGTGGATTACAGTGGACTAATAATGTGTTGTTTAATAACTTATGCACAATCATTGGTCTATACGAAATTAGTTCCTTTCTTTTGTAAAAGATACAAAAGTCTGTGTCTGTGTTTGTGTCTGAGTCTGTGTCTGTGTCTGTGTCTGTCGGTGTCTGTGTCTGTGTCTGTGTCTGTGTCTGTGCCTGTGTCTGTGTCTGTGTCTGTGTCCGTGAAGTGTTCATGTGGATTACGGTGGACTAATAATTTGTTGTTTAATAACTTATGCACAATCATTGGTCTATACGAAATTAGTTCCTTTCTTTTGTAAATGATACAAAGGTCTGTGTCTGTGTTTGTGTCAGAGTCTGTGTCTGTGTCTGTGTCTGTGTCTGTGTCTGTGTCTGTGTCTGTGTCTGTGTCTGTGTCAGTGTCTGTGTCTGTGTCTGTGTCTGTGTCTGTGTCTGTGTCTTTGTCTGTGCCTGTGTCTGTGTCTGTGTCTGTGTCTGTGTCTGTGTCTGTGTCAGTGTCTGTGTCTGTGTCTGTGTCTGTGTCTGTGTCTGTGTCTGTGTCTGTGTCTGTATCTGTCTGTGCCTGTGTCTGTGTCTGTGTCCGTGTTTGAGTCTGAGTCTGTGTCTGTGTCTGTGTCTGTGTATGTGTCAGTGTCTGTGTCTGTATTTGTGTCTGTGTCTGTGTCTGTGTCTGTGTCTGTGTCTGTGTTTGTGTCTGTGTCTGTGTCTGTGTCTGTGTCTGTGTCTGTGTCGGTGTCTGTGTCTGTGTCTGTGTCGGTGTATGTGTCTGTGTATGTGTCTGTGTCTGTGTCTGTCTCTGTGTCTGTGTCTGTGTCTGTGAAGTGTTCATGTGGATTACAGTGGACTAATAATTTGTTGTTTAATAACTTATGCACAATCATTGGTCTATACGAAATTAGTTCCTTTCTTTTGTAAATGATACAAAAGTCTGTGTCTGTGTTTGTGTCTGAGTCTGTGTCTGTGTCTGTGTCTGTGTCTGTGTCTGTGTCTGTGTCTGTGTCTGTGTCTGTGTCTGTGTCTGTGTCTGTGTCTGTGTCTGTGCTGTGCTGTGTCTGTGTCTGTGTCTGTGTCTGTGTCTGTGTCTGTGTCTGTGTCTGTGTCTGTGTCTGTGTCTGTGTCTGTGTCTGTGTCTGTGTCTGTGTCTGTGTCTGTGTCTGTGTCTGTGTCTGTGTCTGTGTCTGTGTCTGTGTCTGTATCTGTCTGTGTCTGTGTCCGTGTTTGAGTCTGAGCCTGTGTCTGTGTCTGTGTCTGTGTCTGTGTCTGTGTCTGTGTCTGTGTTTATCTCTGTGTCTGTGTCTGTGTCTGTGTCTGTCTCTGTGTCTGTGTCTGTGTCTGTGTCTGTCTCTGTGTCTGTGTCTGTGTCTGTGTCAGTGAAGTGTTCATGTGGATTACAGTGGACTAATAATTTGTTGTTTAATAACTTATACACAATCATTGGTCTATACGAAATTAGTTCCTTTCTTTTGTAAATGATACAAAGGTCTGTGTCTGTGTTTGTGTCTGTGTCTGTGTCTGTGTCTGTATCTGTGTCTGTGTCTGTGTCTGTGTCTGTATCTGTGTCTGTGTCTGTGTCTGTGTCTGTGTCTGTGTCTGTGTCTATCTCTGTGTCTGTGTCTGTGTCTGTGTCTGTCTCTGTGTCTGTGTCTGTGTCTGTGTCTGTGAAGTGTTCATGTGGATTACAGTGGACTAATAATTTGTTGTTTAATAACTTATGCAGAATCATTGGTCTATACGAAATTATTTCCTTTCTTTTGTAAATGATACAAAGGTCTGTGTCTGTGTTTGTGTCTGGGTCTGTGTCTGTGTCTGTGTCTGTGTAGGTGTCTGTGTCTGTGTCTGTGTCTGTGTCCGTGTCTGTCTCTGTGTCTGTGTCTGTGTCTGTGCCTGTGTTAGTGTCTGTGTCTGTGTCTGTGAAGTGTTCATGTGGATTACAGTGGACTAATAATTTGTTGTTTAATAACTTATGCACAATCATTGGTCTATACGAAATTAGTTCCTTTCTTTTGTAAATGATACAAAAGTCTGTGTCTGTGTTTGTGTCTGAGTCTGTGTCTGTGTCTGTGTCTGTGTCTGTGTCTGTGTCTGTGTCTGTGTCTGTGTCTGTGTCTGTGTCTGTGTTTGTGTCTGTGTCTGTGTCTGTGTCTGTGTCTGTGTCTGTGTCTGTGTCTGTGTCTGTGTCAGTGTCTGTGTCTGTGTCTGTGTCTGTGTCTGTGTCTGTGTCTGTGTCTGTATCTGTCTGTGTCTGTGTCCGTGTTTGAGTCTGAGCCTGTGTCTGTGTCTGTGTCTGTGTCTGTGTCTGTGTCTGTGTCTGTGTTTATCTCTGTGTCTGTGTCTGTGTCTGTGTCTGTGTCTGTCTCTGTGTCTGTGTCTGTGTCTGTGTCTGTCTCTGTGTCTGTGTCTGTGTCTGTGTCTGTGAAGTGTTCATGTGGATTACAGTGGACTAATAATTTGTTGTTTAATAACTTATACACAATCATTGGTCTATACGAAATTAGTTCCTTTCTTTTGTAAATGATACAAAGGTCTGTGTCTGTGTTTGTGTCTGTGTCTGTGTCTGTGTCTGTATCTGTTTCTGTGTCTGTGTCTGTGTCTGTGTCTGTGCCTGTGTCTGTGTCTGTGTCTATCTCTGTGTCTGTGTCTGTGACTGTGTCTGTCTCTGTGTCTGTGTCTGTGTCTGTGTCTGTGAAGTGTTCATGTGGATTACAGTGGACTAATAATTTGTTGTTTAATAACTTATGCAGAATCATTGGTCTATACGAAATTATTTCCTTTCTTTTGTAAATGATACAAAGGTCTGTGTCTGTGTTTGTGTCTGGGTCTGTGTCTGTGTCTGTGTCTGTGTAGGTGTCTGTGTCTGTGTCTGTGTCTGTGTCCGTGTCTGTCTCTGTGTCTGTGTCTGTCTCTGTGCCTGTGTTAGTGTCTGTGTCTGTGTCTGTGAATTGTTCATGTGGATTACAGTGGACTAATAATTTGTTGTTTAATAACTTATGCACAATCATTGGTCTATACGAAATTAGTTCCTTTCTTTTGTAAATGATACAAAGGTCTGTGTCTGTGTTTGTGTCTGAGTCTGTGTCTGTGTCTGTGTCTGTGTCTGTGTCTGTGTATGTGTCTGTGTCTGTGTCTGTGTTTGTGTCTGTGTCTGTGTCTGTGTCTGTATCTGTGTTTGTGTCTGTGTCAGTGTCTGTGTCTGTGTCTGTGTCTGTGTCTGTGTCTGTGTCTGTGTCTATCTCTGTGTCTGTGTCTGTGTCTGTGCCTGTGTCTGTGTCTGTGTCTGTGAAGTGTTCATGTGGATTACAGTGGACTAATAATTTGTTGTTTAATAACTTATGCACAATCGTTGGTCTATACGAAATTAGTTCCTTTCTTTTGTAAAAGATACAAAGGTCTGTGTCTGTGTTTGTGTCTGAATCTGTGTCTGTGTCTGTGTCTGTGTCGGTGTCTGTGTCTGTGTCTGTGTCTGTGTCCGTGTCTGTCTCTGTGTCTGTGTCTGTGCCTGTGTCTGTGTCTGTGTCTGTGTCTGTGAAGTGTTCATGTGGATTACAGTGGACTAATAATTTGTTGCTTAATAACTTATGCACAATCATTGGTGTATACGAAATTAGTTCCTTTCTTTTGTAAATGATACAAAGGTCTGTGTCTGTGTTTGTGTCTGAGTCTGTGTCTGTGTCTGTGTCTCTGTCTGTGTCTGTGTCTGTGTCTGTGTCTGTGTCTGTGCCTGTGTCTGTGTCTGTGTCTGTGTCTGTGTCTGTGTCTGTGTCTGTGTCTGTGTCTATGTCTGTGTCTGTGTCTGTGTCTGTACCTGTCTGTGCCTGTGTCTGTGCCTGTGTCCGTGTTTGAGTCTGAGTCTGTTTCTGTGTCTGTCTGTGTCTGTGTATGTGTCTGTGTCTGCGTTTGTGTCTGTGTCTGTGTCTGTGTCTGTGTCTGTGTCTGTGTCTGTGTCTGTGTCTGGGTCTGTGTCTGTGTCGGTGTCTGTGTCTGTGTCTGTGTCTGTGTCTGTGTCTGTGTCTGTGTCTGTGTCTGTGTCTGTCTCTGTGTCTGTGTCTGTGTCTGTGCCTGTGTCTGTGTCTGTGTCTGTGAAGTGTTCATGTGGATTACAGTGGACTAATAATTTGTTGTTTAATAACTTACGTACAATCATTGGTCTATACGAAATTAGTTCATTTCTTTTGTAAATGATACAAAGGTCTGTGTCTGTGTTTGTGTCTGAGTCTGTGTCTGTGTCTGTGTCTGTGTCTGTGTCTGTGTCTGTGTTTGTGTCTGTGTCTGTGTCTGTGTCTGTGTCTGTGTCTGTGTCTGTGTCTGTGTCTGTGTCTGTGTCTGTGTCTGTGTCTGTGTCTGTGTCTGTGTCTGTATCTGTCTGTGCCTGTGTATGTATCTATGTCCGTGTGTGAGTCTGAGCCTGTGTCTGTGTCAGTGTCTGTGTTTGTGTCTGTGTATGTGTCTGTGTCTGTATCTGTATTTGTGTCTGTGTCTGTGTCTGTGTCTGTGTCTGTGTCTGTGTCTGTGTCTGTGTCTGTGTCTGTGTCTGTGTCTGTGTCTGTGTCTGTGTCTGTGTCTGTGTCTGTGTCTGTGTCTGTGTCTGTGTCTGTGTCTGTCTCTGTGTCTGTGTCTGTGTCTGTGCCTGTGTCTGTGTTTGTGTCTGTGTCTGTGAAGTGTTCATGTGGATTACAGTGGACTAATAATTTGTTGTTTAATAACTTATGCACAATCATTGGTCTATACGAAATTAGTTCATTTCTTTTGTAAATGTTACAAAGGTCTGTGTCTGTGTCTGTGTCTGTGTCTGTGTCTGTGTCTGTATCTGTCTGTGCCTGTGTCTGTGTCTGTGTCCGTGTTTGAGTCTGAGTCTCTGTCTGTGTCTGTGTCTGTGTATGTGTATGTGTCTGTGTCTGTGTCTGTGTCTGTGTCTGTGTCTCTGTCTGTGTCTGTGTCTGTGTCTGTGTCTGTGTCTGTGTCTGTGTCTGTCTCTGTGTCTGTGTCTGTGTCTGTGTCTGTCTCTGTGTCTGTGTCTGTGTCTGTGTCTGTGAAGTGTTCATGTGGATTACAGTGGACTAATAATTTGTTGTTTAATAACTTATACACAATCATTGGTCTATACGAAATTAGTTCCTTTCTTTTGTAAATGATACAAAGGTCTGTGTCTGTGTTTGTGTCTGTGTCTGTGTCTGTGTCTGTATCTCTTTCTGTGTCTGTGTCTGTGTCTGTGTCTGTGCCTGTGTCTGTGTCTGTGTCTATCTCTGTGTCTGTGTCTGTGACTGTGTCTGTCTCTGTGTCTGTGTCTGTGTCTGTGTCTGTGAAGTGTTCATGTGGATTACAGTGGACTAATAATTTGTTGTTTAATAACTTATGCAGAATCATTGGTCTATACGAAATTATTTCCTTTCTTTGTAAATGATACAGGTCTGTGTCTGTGTTTGTGTCTGGGTCTGTGTCTGTGTCTGTGTCTGTGTAGGTGTCTGTGTCTGTGTCTGTGTCTGTGTCCGTGTCTGTCTCTGTGTCTGTGTCTGTCTCTGTGCCTGTGTTAGTGTCTGTGTCTGTGTCTGTGTTGTTCATGTGGATTACAGTGGACTAATAATTTGTTGTTTAATAACTTATGCACAATCATTGGTCTATGAATTAGTTCCTTTCTTTTTGTAAATGATACAAAGGTCTGTGTCTGTGTTTGTGTCTGAGTCTGTGTCTGTGTCTGTGTCTGTGTCTGTGTCTGTGTATGTGTCTGTGTCTGTGTCTGTGTTTGTGTCTGTGTCTGTGTCTGTGTCTGTATCTGTGTTTGTGTCTGTGTCAGTGTCTGTGTCTGTGTCTGTGTCTGTGTCTGTGTCTGTGTCTGTGTCTATCTCTGTGTCTGTGTCTGTGTCTGTGCCTGTGTCTGTGTCTGTGTCTGTGAAGTGTTCATGTGATTACAGTGGACTAATAATTTGTTGTTTAATAACTTATGCACAATCGTTGGTCTATACGAAATTAGTTCCTTTCTTTTGTGTACAAAGGTCTGTGTCTGTGTTTGTGTCTGAATCTGTGTCTGTGTCTGTGTCTGTGTCGGTGTCTGTGTCTGTGTCTGTGTCTGTGTCCGTGTCTGTCTCTGTGTCT
>JARFJB010000786.1:1052500-1065000 GCA_036346205.1 Vesta saturnalis
TGTGTCTGTGTCTGTGTCTGTTTGCGTGTCTGTGTCAGTCTGTCTCTGTGACTGTGTTCTGTGTCTGTGCCTGTGACTGTCTGTGTCTGTGCCTGTGTCTGTGTCTGTGAAGTGTTCATGTGGATTACAGTAGACTAATAATTTGTTGTTTAATAACTTATGCACAATCATTGGTCTATACGAAATTAGTTCCTTTATTTTGTAAATGATATACAGGTCTGTGTCTGTGTTTGTGCCTGAGTCTGTGTCTGTGTCTGTGTCTGTGTCTGTGTCTGTGTCTGTGTCTGTGTCTGTGTCTGTGTCTGTGTCTGTGTCTGTGTCTGTGTCTGTGTCTGTGTCTATGTCTGTGTCTGTGTCTGTGTCTGTGTCTGTGTCTGTGTCTGTGTCTGTATATGTCTGTGCCTGTAACTGTGTCTGTGCCCGTGAGTGAGTCTGAGTCTGTGTCTGTGTCTATGTCTGTGTCTGTGTATGTCTCTGTGTCTGTGTCTGTGTCTGTGTTTGTGTCTGTGTCTGTGTCTGTGTCTGTGTCTGTATCTGTGTTTGTGTCTGTGTCTGTGTCTGTGTCTGTGTCTGTGTCTGTGTCTGTGTCTGTGTCAGTGTCTGTGTCTGTGTCTGTGTTTGTGTCTGTGTCTGTGTCTGTGTCTGTGTCTGTGTCTGTGTCTGTGTCTGTGTCTGTGTCTGTGTCTGTGTCTGTGTCTGTGTCTGTCTGTGCCTTTGTTGTTTGAGTCTTTCTGTGTCTGTGTCTTGTTTGTTGTGTCTGTGTCTGTGTCTGTGTTTGTGTCTTGTCTGTTGTCTGTGTCTGTGTCTGTGTCTGTGTCTGTGTCTGTGTCTGTGTCTGTGTCTGTGTCTGTGTCTTGTTGTCTGTGTCTTGTCTTGTGTCTGTGTCTGTGTCTGTGTCTGTGTCTGTGTCTGGTTTGTCTGTTTGTCTGTTTCTGTGTCTTGTGTCTGTGTCTTGTCTTGTCTGTTGTGGGTTTGTGGATTACAGTGGACTAATAATTTGTTGTTTAATAACTTATGTCAATCATTGGTCTATGTTGTTCTTTTTTTGTAAATGTCGGTCTGTGTCTGTGTTGGTCTGGTCTGTGTCTGTGTCTGTGTCTGTCTTGTTGTGTTGTGTCTGTGTCTGTGTCTGTTGTGTCTGTGTCTTGTTTGTCTGTGTCTGTGTCTGTCTGTGTCTTGTTGTGTCTGTGTCTGTTGTGTCTGTTTGTCTGTGCCTGTTTCTTGTCTTGTGTCTGGTCTTGTTGTGTCTGTGTCTGTGCTGTGTCTGTGTTGTGTCTGTGTTTTGTGTCTGTGTTGTGTCTGTGTCTGTTCTTTTGTGTCTGTGTCTGTTCTGTGTCTGTGTCTGTGTCTGTGCTGTGTCTGTGTCTGTGTCTGTGTCTGTGGTGTTCTGTGTTCAGTGGACTAATAATTTGTTTTTTCTTTGTCTTGGTCTTCGTTGTTCTTTCTTTTTAAATGTCGGTCTGTGTCTTGTCTGTGTCTGTGTCTGTGTCTGTGTCTGTGTCTGTGTCTGTGTCTGTGTCTGTGTCTGTGTCGTGTCTGTCTGTCTGTGCCTGTGTCTGTGTCTGTGCCCTGTGTGAGTCTGGCCTGTGTCTGTGTCTATGTCTGTGTCTGTGTTGTGTCTGTGTCTGTGTCTGTGTCTGTGTCTGTGTTTGTGTCTGTGTCTGTCGTTCTGTGTCTGTGTCTTGTCTGTGTCTGTGTCTGTGTCTGTGTCTGTGTCTGTGTCTGTGTCTGTGTCTGTGTCTGTGTCTGTGTCTGTGTCTGTGTCTGTGTCTGTGTCTAGGTGTCTGTCTGTGTCTGTGTCTGTGTCTGTGTCTGTGTCTGTGTCTGTCTCTGTCTGTGTCTGTGTCTGTGCCTGTGTCTGTGTCTGTGCTGTGTTCATGGATTACAGTGGACTAATAATTTGTTCTGTTCCTATGCACAATCATTGGTCTATACGAAATTATTTCCTTTCTTATGTAAATGATCGGTCTGTGTCTGTGTTTGTGTCTGAGTCTGTGTCTGTGTCTGTGTCTTGTCTGTGTCTTGTCTGTGTCTGTGTCGGTGTCTGTGTCTGTGTCAGTGTCTTTGTCTGTGTCTGTGTCTGTGTCTGTGTCTGTGTCTGTGTCTGTGTCTGTTCTGTGTCTGTGCTGTGCCTGTGTCTGTGTCTGTGTCTGTGTCTGTGAAGTGTTCTGTGGATTACAGTGGACTAATAATTTGTTGTTTAATAACTTATGCACAATCATTGGTCTATACGTTAGTTCCTTTCTTTGTAAATGGTCTGTGTCTGTGTTTGTGTCGGTCCGTGTCTGTGTCTGTGTCTGTATCTGAGTCTGTGTCTGTGTCTGTGTCTGTGTCTGTGTTGTGTCTGTGTCTGTGTCTGTGTCTGTGTCTGTGTCTGTGTCTGTGTCTGTGTCTTGTCTGTGTCTGTGTCTGTGTCTGTGTCTTGTGTCTGTGTCTGTGTCTGTGTCTGTTGTCTGTGTCTGTGTCTGTGTCTGTTGTTGTGTCTTGTCTGTGTCTGTGTCTGTTCTGTTGCTGTGTCTGTGCTGTGCTGTTTGTCTGGTCTGAGCCTGTGTCTGTGTCTGTGTCTGTGTCTGTTTGTCTTGTCTGTGTCTGTGCTGTGTCTGTGTTGTGTCTGTGTCTGTGTCTGTGTCTGTTCTGTGTCTGTGTCTTCTGTGTTTGTGTCTGTGTCTGTGTCTTGTCTGTGTCTGTGTCTGTGTCTGTGTCTGTATCTGTCTGTGCCTGTGTCTGTGTCTGCGTCCGTGTTTGAGTCTGAGTCTGTCTGTGTCTGTGTCTGTGTTCAGTCTGTGTCTGTGTCTGTGTCTGTGTCTGTGTCTGTGTCTGTGTCTGTGTCTGTGTCCGTGTCAGTGTCTGTGTCTGTGTCTGTGTCTGTGTCAGTGTCTGTGTGTCTCTGTGTCTGTGTCTGTGTCGTCTGTTTTGTGTCTGTGTGTCTGTCTCTGTGTCTGTGTTCTGTGTCTGTGTCTGTGTCTGTGTGTGTCTGTGTCTGTGTCTGTGTCAGTGTCTAATTTGTCTGTTTCTTATGTCTCATTGGTCTGTGTCTTTTCTGTTCTGTGTCTGTGTCTGTGTCTGTGTCTGTCTGTGTCTGTGTGTGTTTGTGTCTGTGTCTGTGTCTGTGCCTGTGCCTGTGCCTGTGTCTGTGTCTGTGTCTGTGTCAGTGTGAAGTGTTCATGTGGATTACAGTGGACTAATAATTTGTTGTTTAATAACTTATGCACAATCATTGGTCTATACGAAATTAGTTCCTTTCTTTTGTAAATGATACAGGTCTGTCTGTTTGAGTCTGTGTCTGTGTCTGTGTCTGTGTCTGTGTCTGTGTCTGTGTCTGTGTCTGTTCGTCTGTGTCTGTGTCTGTGTTTGTGTCTGTGTCTGTGTCTGTGTCTGTGTCTGTGTCTGTGTCAGTGTCTGTCTGTGCCTGTGTCTGTGTCTGTGCCCGTGTGTGAGTCTGAGCCTGTGTCTGTGTCTATGTCTGTGTCTGTGTCTGTGTCTGTGTCTGTGTCTGTGTCTGTGTCTGTGTGTGTCTGTGTCTGTGTCTGTGTCTGTGTCTGTGTCTGTGTCTGTGTCTGTGTCTGTGTCTGTGTCTGTGTCTGTGTCTGTGTCTGTGTCTGTGTCTGTGTCTGTGTCTGTGTCTGTGTCTGTGTCTGTGTCTGTGTCTGTGTCTGTGTGTGTCTGTGTCTGTGTCTGTGTCTGTGTCTGTGTCTGTGTCTGTGTCTGTCTCTGTGTCTGTGTTCAGTGTCTGTGCCTGTGTCTGTGTCTGTGTCAGTGTTCTGTGTTCTGTCTAATTTGTGTCTGTGTCTGTGTCTGTGTCTGTTATTGTCTGTGTCTGTCTGTGTGTGTGTCTGTGTCTGTGTCTGTGTCTGTGTCTGTGTCTGTGTCTGTCTGTGTCTGTGTCTGTGTGTCTGTGCCTGTGTGTCTGTGCGTGTGTGTCTGTGTCTGTGTCCGTGCCTGTGTCTGTGTCTGTGTCTGTCTCTCTGTGTCTGTGTCTGTGCCTGTGCCTGTGTCTGTGTCTGTGTCTGTGTCTGTGTGTTCATGTGGATTACAGTGGACTAATAATTTGTTGTTTAATAACTTATGCACAATCATTGGTCTATACGAAATTAGTTCCTTTCTTTTGTAAATGATACAAAGGTCTGTCTGTGTTTGTGTCCGAGTCTGTGTCCGTGTCTGTGTCTGTGTCTCTGAGTCTGTGTCTGTGTCTGTGTCTGTGTTTGTGTCTGTGTCTGTGTCTGTGTCTGTGTCTGTGTCTGTGTCTGTGTCTGTGTCTGTCTGTGTCTGTGTCTGTGTCTGTGTCTGTGTCTGTGTCTGTGTCTGTGTCTGTGTCTGTGTCTGTGTCTGTGTCTGTGTCTGTGTCTGTGTCTGTGTCTGTATCTGTCTGTGCCTGTGTCTGTGTCTGTGTCCGTGTTTGAGTCTGAGTCTGAGCCTGTGTCTGTGTCTGTGTCTGTGTCTGTGTCTGTGTCTGTGTCTGTGTCTGTGTTCAGTCTGTGTCTGTGTCTGTGTCTGTGTCTGTGTCTGTGTTTGTGTCTGTGTCTGTGTCTGTGTCTGTATGTGTGTTTGTGTCTGTGTCTGTGTCTCTGTCTGTGTCTGTGTCTGTGTCTGTGTCTGTGTCTGTGTCTGTGTTCTGTGTCTGTGTCTGTGTCTGTGTCTGTGTCTGTTCTGTGTCTGTGTCTGCGTGTCTGTGTCTGTCTCTGTGTCTGTGTCTGTGTCTGTGCCTGTGTCTGTGTCTGTGTCTGTGTCTGTGTCTGTGTGTTCATGTGGATTACAGTGGACTAATAATTTGTTGTTTAATCTGTGCACAATCATTGGTTCTGTTAGTTCTGTGTCTTTGTAAATGATACGGTCTGTGTCTGTGTTTGTGTCTGAGTCTGAGTCTGTGTCTGTGTCTGTGTCTGTGTCTGTGTCTGTGTCTGTGTCTGTGTTCAGTCTGTGTCTGTGTCTGTCTGTCTCTGTGTTTGTGTCTGTGTCTGTGTGTGTCTGTGTCTGTGTCTGTGTCTGTGAAGTGTTCATGTGTTACAGTGGACTAATAATTTGTTGTTTAATCTTATGCACAATCATTGGTCGTTAGTTCCTTTCTTTTGTAATTGATTTGTCTGTGTCTGTGTTTGTGTCTGAGTCTGTGTCTGTGTGTCTGTGTCTGTGTCTGTGACTGTGTCTGTGTCTGTGTCTGTGTCGGTGTTTGTGTCTCTGTCTGTGTCTGTGTCTCTGTCTGTGTCTGTGTCTGTGTTCAGCCTGTGTCTGTGTCTGTGTCTGTGTCTGTGTCTGTATCTGTCTGTGCCTGTGTCTGTGTCTGTCCGTGTTTGAGTCTGAGTCTGTCTGTGTCTGTGTATGTGTCTGTGTCTGTGTGTCTGTGTCTGTGTCTGTGTCTGTGTTTGTGTCTGTCTGTGTCTGTGTCTGTGTCTGTGTCGTGTTGTGTCTGTGTCTGTGTCTGTGTCTGTTCTGTCTATGTCTGTGTGTCTGTGTCTGTGTCTGTGTCCGTTTCTGTGTCTGTGTCTGTCTGTGTCTGTGTCTGTATCTGTCTGAGCCTGTGTCTGTGTCTGTGTCCGTGTTTGAGTCTGAGTCTGTGTCTGTGTCTGTGTCTGTGTCTGTATGTGTCAGTCTGTGTCTGTGTTTGTGTCTGTGTCTGTGTCTGTGTCTGTGTCTGTGTCTGTGTCTGTGTTGTGTCTGTGTCTGTGTCTGTGTCTGTGTCTGTGCCTGTGTCTGTGTCTGTGTCTGTGTCCGTGTCTGTGTCTGTGTCTGTATCTGTGTCTGTGTCTGTGTCTGTGTCTGTGTCTGTATCTGTCTGTGCCTGTGTCTGTCTGTGTCTGAGTCCGAGTCTGTGTCTGTGCCTGTTTCTGTGTCTGTGTCTGTGTCTGTGTCTGTGTCGGTGTCTGTGTCTGTGTTTGTGTCTGTGTCTGTGTCTGTGTCTGTGTCTGTGTCTGTGTCTGTGTCTGTGTCTGTGTCTGTATCTGTCTGTGCCTGTGTCTGTGTCTGTGTCTGAGTCCGAGTCTGTGTCTGTGCCTGTCTCTGTGTCTGTGTCTGTGTCTGTGTCTGTGTCTGTGTCTGTGTTTTGTGTTCAGGTTCTGTCTGTGTCTGTGTCTGTGTCTGTGTCTGTCTGTGTCTGTGTCTGTGTCTGTGTCTGTATCTGTCTCATGTCTGTGTCTGTGTCTGTGTCTGTGTCTGTGTCTGTGTCTGTGTCTGTGTCTGTGTCTGTGTCTGTGTCTGTGTTTGTGTCTGTGTCTGTGTCTGTGTCTGTGTCTGTGTCTGTGTCTGTGTCTATGTTTGTGTCTGTGTCTGTGTCTGTGTCTGTGTCTGTGTCTGTGTCTGTGTCTGTGTCTGTGTCTGTGTCTGTGTCTGTGTCTGTGTCTGTGTCTGTGTCTGTGTCTGTGTCTGTGTCTGTGTCTGTGTCTGTGTCTGTGTCTGTGTCTGTGTCTGTGTCTGTGTCTGTGTATGTGTCTGTGTCTGTCTCTGTGTCTGTGTCTGAGTCTGAGTCTGTGTCTGTGCCTGTGTCTGTGTCTGTCTGTCTGTGTCTGTGTCAGTGTGTCTGTGTGTGTGTCTGTGTCTATGTCTGTCTCTGTGTCTGTGTTCTGTGTCTGTGTCTGTCTGTCGCCTGTGTCTGTGTCTGTGAAGTGTTCTGTGGATTACAGTGGACTAATAATTTGTTGTTGTGTCTGTGTCATTGGTCTGTTAGTCTGTGTCTTTTGTGTACAGAGGTCTGTGTCTGTGTCTGTGTCTGTGTCTGTGTCTGTGTCTGTGTCTGTGTCTGTGTCTGTGTCTGTGTCTGTGTCTGTGTCTGTGTCCGTGTCTGTGTCTGTGTCAGGTGTCTGTGTCTGTCTGTGTCTGTGTCTGTGTCTGTGTCTGTGTCTGTGTCTGTGTCTGTATCTGTATCTGTCTCTGTGTCTGTGCCTGTGTCTGAGCCTGTGTCTGTATCTGTGTCTGTGTCTGTGTCTGTGTCTGTGTCTGTGTCTGTGTCTGTGTCTGTGTCTGTGTCTGTGTCTGTGTCTGTGTCTGTGTCTGTGTCTGTGTCTGTGTCTGTGTCTGTATCTGTATCTGTCTCTGTGTCTGTGCCTGTGTCTGAGCCTGTGTCTGTATGTGTCTGTGTCTGTGCCTGTGTCTGTGTCTGAGTCTGTGTCTGTGTCTGTGTCTGTGTCTGTGTCTGTGTCTGTGTCTGTGTCTATGTCTGTGTCTGTGTCTGTGTCTGTGTCTGTGTGTCTGTGTCTGTGTCTGTGTCTGTGTCTGTGTCTGTGTCTGTGTCTGTGTCTGTGTCAGTGTGTCTGTGTCTGTGTCTGTGTCTGTGTCTGTGTCTGTGTTCAGTTCTGTGTCTGTGTCTGTGTCTGTGTCTGTGTCTGTGTCTGTGTCTGTTCTGTGTCTGTGTCTGTGTCTGTGTCTGTGTCTGTGTTCAGTGTCTGTGTCTGTGTCTGTGTTCAGTCTGTGTCTGTGTCTCTGTCTGTGTCTGTGTCTATGTCTGTGTCTGTGTCTGTGTCTGAGTCTGTGTCTGTGTCTGTGTCTGTGTCTGTGTCTGTGTCTGTGTCTGTGTCTGTCTGTGTCTGTGTCTGTGTCTGTGTCTGTGTCTGTGTCTGTGTCTGTTTGTCCTGTGTCTGTGTGTCGTGTGTCTGTGTCTGTGTCTGTGTCTGTGTCTGTGTCTGCGTCTGTGTCAGTGTGTCTGTGTCTGTCTGTGTCTGTGTCTGTGTCTGTGTCTGTGTCTGTGTCTGTGTCTGTGTCTGTGTCTGTGTCTGTGTCTGTGTCTGTGTCTGTGTCTGTGTCTGTGTCTGTGTCTGTCTGTGTGTGTGTCTGTGTGTCTGTCTCTGTGTCTGTGTTCTGTGTCTATGTCTGTGCCTGTGTCTGTGTCTGTGTCTGTGTCTGTGTCCGTGTCTGTGTCTGTTCTGTGTCTGTGTCTGTGTCTGTGTCTGTATCTGTCTGTCTGTCTGTGTCTGTGTCCGTGTCTGTTCAGTTCTGTTCAGTGTCTGTGTCTGTGTCTGTGTCTGTGTATGTCTGTGTCTGTGTTTGTGTCTGTGTCTGTGTCTGTGTCTGTGTCTGTGTCTGTGTCTGTTTGTGTCTGTGTCTGTGTCTGTGTCTGTGTCTGTGTCTGTGTCTGTGTCTGTGTGTCTGTGTCTGTCTGTGTCTGTGTCTGTGTCTGTGTCTGTGTCTGTGTCTGTGTCTGTGTCTGTGTCTGTGTCTGTGTCTGTGTCTGTGTCTGTGTCTGTGTCTGTGTCTGTGTATGTGTCTGTGTCTGTGTCTGTGTCTGTGTCTGAGTCTGTGTCTGTGCCTGTGTCTGTGTCTGTGTCTGTGTCTGTGTCTGTGTCTGTGTCTGTGTCTGTGTGTGTGTCTGTGTCTATGTCTGTCTCTGTCTGTGTCTGTGTCTGTGTCTGTGTGTCTGTGCCTGTGTCTGTGTCTGTGTGTTCTGTGTTCAGTGGACTAATAATTTGTTGTTTGTCTTATGCACAATCATTGGTCTGTTAGTTCTGTCTTTTTGTTGTCAGAGGTCTGTGTCTGTGTCTGTGTCTGTGTCTGTGTCTGTGTCTGTGTTCAGCCTGTGTCAGTCTGTGTCTGTGTCTGTGTCTGTGTGTCCGTGCCTGTGTCTGTGTCTGTGTCTGTGTCTGTGTCTGTGTCCGTGTCCGTGTCTGTGTCTGTGTCTGTGTCTGTGTCTGTGTCTGTGTCTGTGTCTGTGTCTGTGTCTGTGTCTGTGTCTGTGTCTGTATCTGTATCTGTCTCTGTGTCTGTGCCTGTGTCTGAGCCTGTGTCTGTATCTGTGTCTGTGTCTGTGCCTGTGTCGTCTGTGTCTGTGTCTGTGTCAGTTCTGTGTCTGTGTCAGGTTCTGTGTCTGTGTCTGTGTCTGTGTCTGTGTCTGTGTCTGTATCTGTATCTGTCTCTGTGTCTGTGCCTGTCTCTGAGCCTGTGTCTGTGTCTGTGTCTGTGCCTGTGTCTGTGTCTGAGTCTGTGTCTGTGTCTGTGTCTGTGTCTGTGTCTGTGTCTGTGTCTGTGTCTGTGTCTGTGTCTGTGTCTGTGTCTGTGTCTGTGTCTGTGTCTGTGTCTGTGTCTGTGTCTGTGTCTGTGTCTGTGTGTCGTGTCTGTGTCTGTCTCTGTGTCTGTGTCTGTGTCTGTGTCTGTGTCAGTGTCTGTGTCTGTGTCTGTCTCTGTGTCTGTGTCTGTGTCTGTGTCTGTATCTGTGTCTGTGTCTGTGTTCATCTGTATCTGTGTCCGTGCCTGTGTCTGTGTCTGTGTCTGTGTCTTTGTCTGTGTCTGTGTCTGTATCTGTGTCTGTGTCTGTGTCTGAGTCTGTGTCTGTGTCTGTGTCTGTGTCTGTGTCTGTGTCTGTGTATGTGTCTGTGTCTGTGTTTGTGTCTGTGTCTGTGTCTGTGTCTGTGTCTGTGTCAGTGTCTATGTTTGTGCCTGTGTCTGTGTCTGTGTCTGTGTCTGTGTCTGTGTCTGTGTCTGTGTCTGTGTCTGTGTCTGTGTCTGTGTCTGTGTCTGTGTCTGTGTCTGTGTCTGTGTCTGTGTCTGTGTCTGTGTCTGTGTCTGTGTCTGTGTCTGTGTCTGTGTCTGTGTCTGTGTATGTGTCTGTGTCTGTCTCTGTGTCTGTGTCTGAGTCTGAGTCTGTGTCTGTGCCTGTCTCTGTGTCTGTGTCTGTGTCTGTGTCTGTGTCTGTGTCTGTGTCTGTGTGTGTGTCTGTGTCTATGTCTGTCTCTGTGTCTGTGTTCTGTGTCTGTGTCTGTGACTGTCTGTGTCTGTGCCTGTGTCTGTGTCTGTGAAGTGTTCATGTGGATTACAGTGGACTAATAATTTGTTGTTAATAACTTATGCACAATCATTGGTCTATGTTAGTTCCTTTCTTTTTAAATGTACAGAGGTCTGTGTCTGTGTCTGTGTCTGTGTCTGTGTCTGTGTCTGTGTCTGTGCCTGTGTCTGTGTCTGTGTCTGTGTCTGTGTCTGTGTCCGTGTCCGTGTCTGTGTCTGTGTCTGTGTCTGTGTCTGTGTCTGTGTCTGTGCCTGTGCTTGTGTCTGTGTCTGTGTCTGTCTCTGTGTCTGTGTCTGTGTCTGTATCTGTGTCTGTGTCTGTGTCTGTGTCTGTTCTGTGTCTGTGTCTGTGTCTGTTCTGTATCTGTTTCTGTGTCTGTGCCTGTGTCTGAGCCTGTGTCTGTATCTGTGTCCGGGTCTGTCTGTGGCTGTGGCTGTGTCTGTGTCTGTGTCTGTTGTCTGTGTCTGTCTCTGTGTCTGTGTCTGTGTCTGTATCTGTGTCTGTGTCTGTGTCTGTGTCTGTGTCTGTGTCTGTTCTGTATCTGTGTCTGTGCCTGTGTCTGTGTCTGTGTCTGTGAAGTGTTCATGTGATTACAGTGGACTAATAATTTGTTGTTTAATAACTTATGCACAATCATTGGTCTATGAATTAGTTCCTTTTTTGGTAAATGATACAAGGTCTGAGTCTGTGTTTTGTTGGTCTGTGTCTGTGTCTGTGTCTGTGTCTGTGTCTGTGTCTGTGTCTGTGTCTGTCTCTGTGTCTGTGTCTGTGTCTGTATCTGTGTCTGTGTCTGTGTATGTGTCTGTGTCTGTGTCTGTGTCTGTGTCTGTATCTGTTCTGTGTCTGTGCCTGTGTCTGTGTCTGTGTCTGTGAAGTGTTCATGTGTTACAGTGGACTAATAATTTGTTGTTTAATAACTTATGCACAATCATTGGTCTTGAAATTAGTTCCTTTTGTAAATGTACAAGGTCTGAGTCTGTGTTTGTGTCTGAGTCTGTGTCTGTGTCTGTGTCTGTGTCTGGTCTGTGTTGTGTCTGTGTCTGTGTCTGTGTCTGTGTTTTGTTGTGTCTGTGTCTGTGTCTGTGTCTGTGTCTGTGTCTGTGTCTGTGTCTGTGTGTGTGTCTGTGTCTTATCTGTGTCTGTGTCTGTGTCTGTTGTCTGTGTCTTGTCTGTGTCTGTGTCTGTGTCTTGTCTGTGTCTGTGTTGTGTCTGTGTCTGTTCTGTGTCTGTGTCTGGTCTGAGTCTGTGTCTGTGCCTGTCTCTGTGTCTGTGTCTGTGTCTGTGTCTGTGTCTGTGTCTGTGTCTGTGTGTGTGTCTGTGTCTATGTCTGTCTCTGTGTCTGTGTTCTGTGTCTGTGTCTGTGACTGTCTGTGTCTGTGCCTGTGTCTGTGTCTGTGAAGTGTTCATGTGGATTACAGTGGACTAATAATTTGTTGTTAATAACTTTGTCATTGGTCTATACGAAATTAGTTCCTTTCTTTTGTAAATGATACAGAGGTCTGTGTCTGTGTCTTGTCTGTGTCTGTGTCTGTGTCTGTGTCTGTGTCTGTGTCTGTGCCTGTGTCTGTGTCTGTGTCTGTGTCTGTGTCTGTGTCCGTGTCTGTGTCTGTGTCTGTGTCTGTGTCTGTGTCTGTGTCTGTGCCTGTGCCTGTGTCTGTGTCTGTGTCTGTCTCTGTGTCTGTGTCTGTGTCTGTATCTGTGTCTGTGTCTGTGTCTGTGTCTGTATCTGTGTCTGTGTCTGTGTCTGTATCTGTATCTGTTTCTGTGTCTGTGCCTGTGTCTGAGCCTGTGTCTGTATCTGTGTCTGTGTCTGTCTGTGTCTGTGTCTGTGTCTGTGTCTGTGTCTGTGTCTGTGTCTGTGTCTGTGTCTGTGTCTGTATCTGTGTCGTGCTGTGTCTGTGTCTTGTCTGTGTCTGTGTCTGTGTCTGTATCTATCTGTGTCTGTGCCTGGTCTGTGTCTGTGTCTGTGAAGTGTTCATGTGTTACAGTGGACTAATAATTTGTTGTTTAATAACTTATGCACAATCATTGGTCTATACGAAATTAGTTCCTTTTTTTGGTAAATGATACAAAGGTCTGAGTCTGTGTTTGTGTCTGAGTCTGTGTCTGTGTCTGTGTCTGTGTCTGTGTCTGTGTCTGTGTCTGTGTCTGTCTCTGTGTCTGTGTCTGTGTCTGTATCTGTGTCTGTGTCTGTGTCTGTGTCTGTGTCTGTGTCTGTGTCTGTGTCTGTATCTGTATCTGTGTCTGTGCCTGTGTCTGTGTCTGTGTCTGTGAAGTGTTCATGTAGATTACAGTGGACTAATAATTTGTTGTTTAATAACTTATGCACAATCATTGGTCTATACGAAATTAGTTCCTTTTTTTGGTAAATGATACAAAGGTCTGAGTCTGTGTTTGTGTCTGAGTCTGTGTCTGTGTCTGTGTCTGTGTCTGTGTCTGTGTCTGTGTCTGTGTCTGTGTCTGTGTCCGTGTCTGTGTTTGTGTCTGTGTCTGTGTCTGTGTCTGTGTCTGTGTCTGTGTCTGTGTCTGTGTCTGTGAGTGTGGTCTGTGTCTGTTCTGTGTCTGTGTCTGTGTCTGTGTCTGTGTCTGTGTCTGAGTCTGTGTCTGTGTCTGTGTCTGTGTCTGTGTCTGTTCTGTATCTGTGTCCGTGCCTGTGTCTGTGTCTGTGTCTGTGTCTTTGTCTGTGTCTGTGTCTGTGTCTGTGTCTGTGTCTGTGTCTGTGTCTGTGTCTGTGTCTGTGTCTGTGTCTGTGTCTGTGTCTGTCTCTGTGTCTGTGTCTGTGTCTGTGTCTGTGTCT